>JAYXIM010031711.1:0-27883 GCA_037575425.1 Anastrepha fraterculus | reverse complement strand
TATCTTTATAATTACGTTTTTCGCCTTCCTTAACTTTGTCTTTGAATGTTTGGCAATTTCATTTAAAGCTTGTTTTATAATTTTTGCTTATTTACGTACTTTATACTGATTGCGCTTTTTTTATTGTGCTGATGTGGAAAGTGCGAAATTCCCAATTGTTTTTTAAAGCACCCAGTTAATGTCTTCTCACATCCCTCCTTACTAATTCATCGTCGCCGCACCTGTACTTCCAATTTTACGGCGCAATTGTCGAATTTGTATGCACGCTCTTTAATCATTGCAGTTGTTGTTGTCGCTGACTTATTTGTTGTCTTCGTTGAACCGCGCGCTTACTTATCCCCACTATCTTTGCACTTTCGCTTATGCATTGTTGCTGTCCAACAAAAATGACAGAATACCCTCCTGTATTCTATTCACCTTGGCTGCTCAATAATTAACTCATATAAGCATTATTATTATTTTTTTTTCAAACTCTCCTCGCTCATTGCATTTCTACCTGTTATCTCAGAAAATCACACGACAGGTGATCTTAACATCGTAGAAGCGAAAAATCAGTACATTTTCATTAAATTGTAAGCGTCCGAGATTAAGCATATTTTTCATTTTTTTATAGTATTCGATTTATTCTATTGTCAGCCCTCAAATACAGAGCATCGTAAATCTGCAATCGAGTGTTTAAGTATTTTAAAAACATTACCTGAAATCGTGGAAAACGCTTCACGATTCATCACTGTTTTTTCGGTTTCCCATCTAGTTATCTATGGCCTGAACCATGTACAAAAATACAAGTTAAAAACCTGTTCTGTTCCTATTTTTTGACAGGCACCCTTGGAGTGAGTTTGACAGGCAGTCAAGTGTGTAATGGTGTGAGTGCTTGGTCTTTTTGGTTGAGCGTACTGGTGCGGTTGCTATACCAAGAATTTTTATAGATTAAAAACAATGGATAATCGACCAGAGAAAAATGCAAAATAATATCTTTGACTTGGAAAATTTACACTAACAAATATTATTAACATATTTCTTAGCTATAACAATTATTTTATTGAGAAATATCAGAATTTGTATGTTATTTTTTTAGACTTTTTTATACGTTTACATGAAATTTAATAATTTTTTATGCAACCATGTTACAGAAAAGAACGTTTTAGAATCAGGTGTGGGCATTTTTGACAACTAGCTGAGAGTGTTCTTACTTATGAATCTGTACAATGGGTATGAACGACTGATTGGAAGAGCGTGTGAAGAATGCGTGTGAAATGAGCGAGCACAAGTCTGTTGACAGACACGTCGCGACATAACAGCCAAAGTTACTCTCACAATTTGCTTCGGAGAGCCAAGCTTTGTATTCTACTATTCTAGACTGTCTTAAACGAATGAAAAATGAAATCTTCTAAACTACTGCATTCTCCGAAAGTCCTTAAGAACAAAGCAAGAACATGTTTGCATGCGTCATGGACCCCATTGAGTACAAGTATCAGACATTGGACAAAGGTATAAATCAAAAAATGCTTCAAAATGCGGTAGCGCTATTCAAGCCAAATACAGTGCGGACCGCGGGCATCACTAAGAGTCGCATTGGTCACTTTTCACTGTCACCAGGGAGTTTAACATTTCATTTCAGTTTATCATAACCAAAAAAAATTTCAATATTAAAAACTTCAATTTGTAGGCAGTCAGTAGAGCGTAATCGCTCCTGCAAACAAAATTTCATTCAAAAAGCATATAATAAACGTGGTAATTTCAAAATACTCATACGCGTATAGGAACTAAGTTCGCTACCCACAGAAAGCTGAAGTAAAAGTGTATCACAGAGGCATGCAAATTATATTACTGCTCCCACTTGAGTGTCCTGCCACCCCAAGAACAGTGAGGGAGTTTTATGCATTTGATCTGGCATTGTTATGCTCGCACCAAAAGTGGAATCATCCGAAACACGTGTCAGAAATTATCAAAGATATATGCCCAAAGTACTTTTGTGAATGTTTAGGAAATGTCATTGATTTTCTAAAATGACAATGAAAATAAAGTAATAACGTTTGGGCGCAAAAAAAAGCCTTTCTATTCATTCACTTCCTAGACACCATTTTCTAGACAATATTTAGCGCTCTTACCGACTTGTTGTCTTTCTCCTTTTATATTTTGCATTGGAAATTTCGAACATGTGTGGAAATTCTCGCATACATTTTCATCAAAGGGGATTCACGAAACACTACCACCTATAAGTGGCAGTGAGTGCTGATGAAAACATAGGCAAACGGCGAGCGATTGGGGCAGCAAAAGCACTCTGTCAATTATGGGAGTTTGTTGGGTGTGAGAGGGGACAAGCAAGTGTCAGTGTGTGAGAATAAAAAAAAAAACAAATACAACCCAAACAAAACCAAAACAGATTTCAAAGGAATAAGCGAACACAATAAAAAAGCATTTCACAGCTGTTTCGAGTTGAAAAGGGTTCAATGACAGTTAGACGGCCCATTATGATGATAGGATAGGAAAATACACTGGCGGGCGGCCAATCGATAAGACACCGAAAGGAATTCATGTAATGAATGAATCTATCGACGGCTTGCGAGAAGAGTGACAGGCAGGTGACAATGGTGATAAGCGAAAAATATTTTATAAAAGAGCTACTAAAAAAGCAGTAAAATTAGTTTGGCGTAGCAGACATTTCATTCAGCTTGAAATTTCAATCAAATAGAGTAATCGCATTTCACATTGAAAGTGACATATTTGTCACGTAAATTATGATTTGATTAATTTATTTGTTTCCATATTTAAGAAATTTCAATTATCTCCCCCATTTTGGCATGCGAGTTCAATATATAAATATACGAGTATATGTACCAATAGTCGTTTAAAAATATCTGCGTTATCAGCAGCCAGCTAAGCGAAATGATTTTTCTCCGACCTGATAGCCCGCCAGTAGCGCCGCAGTGAGGCAAATGTTAGCTGATAAGCCAGTAGCGTGATCAATAAAATTCATGTCTCGACTTAGGCAAAAATATTTATTTACATAAAAACAAATCTTCAGTAGCAGTTAACTAGCAGAAGGTGTTGTAAGCATTTTGTGTTACATAAGGAAACAAACACTTTTGAATTTTGTGAAAGTGCATATAAACGAAATGACACAGAAATTGTTTATATTAGTTTTAATATTTTTGTTAAGTGCAGAGGTAAGAAGTATTTTTAGCAAAATGATCAAAGCACTTAAAACTTTAGAAAACTGTTATATCTGCTCTTTTCTGTGGTGTTCCCCACAATGTAGCACCTCACATTAGCCAGCATAATACGTGTGCGGCGCAGTGCTGAAAATAATGAATTCTTTACAACGGAAAGACCTGATGAGAACTCCTTGGAAGACAGTTTCATCAGCAGTGCCACCCGAGAGCAATTCGAACGCGAAGCTTTGAATGAGACGAAGACCTTCCTAGATACCATGTTCCGTTCGCAAATAGATTATTTCAGCAAAGTCAAGGAATTTCTTCCGCCCACAGTTAAGCGAGTGGCTGACATTGAAAAGTATATTGAGAGATTGGAGAAGGCCATATTGGCGGAGTCTGTGCAAGACAAGGACAAAATGTGGCGCGACACATTTGTGGAGGTGAGTGAGCGAAGTAAAGTAAGATGAAGTAAAAGTGGAGTAAAGTTGAGTAAGTAGAGTCAATGAAAAGCGAGTTAAGTAAGGTAAAGGAAAGTGAAGTGAAAAAAGTAATAAAGCAAAATAAAAGAAAAGAAAGTGAAGTAATGAAAAAATAAAGTAAAGTAAAGTATAAGAAAGGTTAAGTAAAAAAAGTCGAAGTGAAATAAAATAAAATAAAATAAAATAAAATAAAATAAAATAAAATAAAATAAAATAAAATAAAATAAAATAAAATAAAATAAAATAAAATAAAATAAAATAAAATAAAATAAAATAAAATAAAATAAAATAAAATAAAATAAAATAAAATAAAGTAAAGTAAAGTGAAGTGAAGCAAATTAAACGTAAAGCACAATAAAGTAAAAGAAAGCAAAATGAAGTAAAGTTAATTAAACAAAAGTTAAGTAAAATTAGGTATGGTAAGGTCAATGAGCAGTAAAAGAAAGAAATAAAATAAAGTAAGCTAGATTAGAAAATTAATTAGGCAAAGAAAAGTAGTATAAAGTAATTTGAGTAAATGTAAGTAAGTGTATGCCAGACATAAGTAATTTTATGGAGATACCTCTCGCAAATTGTAAGCTTCTCATTAAGGACGCATTAATCAGGTCTGCAAATCAAAGATGGATTAGCGTTAACACCTGTGAAATTGCTAGGCAAACATGGCCAAGGCTAAATTTACGTCTGTGCAAGAGTATTATAAAACTGAACAGACTTCAAATCAGGACCTTAGTAGGGGCCCTCACAGGACATTGTCTCATAGGAAATCATACAAAGAGATTAGGCGTTTACACGCATGATTTCTGTCGTAGCTGCAGAAATGAGGAGGTGTGGGAAACAACTCAACACCCAGCTCTAGCCAGAAGCAGAGAGGGAAATGTAGCTTAGCCCCCGCGGTTCACTACGGACCCATTTCGTGGTCTAAGTGGCATCGTTGTCTCTAAGTACGATGCGGCTGCCAAACCTAATTTGAATAAATAACGGTGGGGGAGTTCAGTGATTAAGAACATCATGTTCAAGATCTATAAAGCATTTTAGATAAGGTTCAGGCACACAGCAATGAATCCGACCTGAAGATCAATGTCGTTAAGAAAAAACAATTACAATAATTTAACCTTATCGATGATCGAAATATCAGATACTTTGGATATCAGAGTAATGAGAACTGGGACTGCATCGAAGAAATTTAAAAGTGCCCTGTGAGCCCCGTAACTAACATGCAGCTAAAAATTCGTTTCGTCAAATGCTACGTATGGTCAGTGAGAAGACCCTATGTTTCACCTAGGAATGATGGGAATATATATATGTATATATACGTATGGTTAGTACTTTTGTAACCATGGAGATATGGACCCTTAAAGTGGCTGACAGGAATAGGAAGAAGCCCTTGAAATGCGGATATGCAGGCGAATATTGAAAATCTCAAGCTTCTCAAGGCAGTGATGCTAAGGGAGACAGCTTATTTAGGGCATATTCTACGAAATCGCAAGCGCAAAATGTTGCAACTCATCCTGGAAGCTAGCAAAGAAAGAAGACGAAGTATTGGAAGAAATCAAATATCATGGATGTGTAATATTAGACAATGGACGTCACAGAGTTGCGGAATGTGACAAGAGATAGGGAAACCTTTAACGAAATCACAAAATATATTTTTAAGAAAGTTTAAATTGCAAATTACAATTGAATTGTAATGAAACTCGAATTGTACGATCGTTTACGTTCGAAAACGAACATGCAAATAAAGAGGAAGAAGAGAGTTCAGTTAGGTACAGTAAAGTGAAGTAAGCTTAAGTAAGGGAGGAGTAAAGTAAATGAAGGAAATAGCGATAGAAGAGAGTTAAGTAAAGTAAAGTGAGAATCGAAGGCAAGTAGAGTGATCTAAAGTAAAGCAAAATTGAGTTCAAATGAATTGAAATAAAGTGAATTAAATTTAATCCAATGGAATTAATAAAAATAAATTGAATTAAATTAAACGTAACTAATTAAAATGAAAATTTAATGTAAATTAAGTGAGTCGAGTTGAATTGAATTGTAATAGTCTTAATTGATTTGGACGTAACTAAAATTGATTAGCTGCCTTGACCTCGGTAGAACTGATTAATTTATCTGAAAAACTAAATAAAAGAGGAACTAAATCTATAAGTCATGTATTATTTTTACTTTAAATACCTAAAGTTGCAGTTGAAGCCAAGTAATCTTTAAAACATTATACTAAGCATAGCAGAGTCTGTCAAGTTCAGTTCACAAAATAGTACGAACTGACTGCAACTGAGTTAATTTAAATTTCCAAAAATTATGGAATTTGATTATTATTCGATTGAACTGCAAAGGTAAATTAAAAAAAAAACAGACATTTAAATAAAAAATCAATTGCTTATGAAACTAGGTTTGCCATTCTCTCCTCTTGATTATTTCTCAAATGATATTCACACATTTCTTTCAGTTCAGTGACACTGCCTTCCTGCTGAATAATGAAAAGGATACCGGCGTATCAAATACACGTTACCTCGAAATTCTAAACGATAGTGGACTGGAGGAGACGACTAAGAAGTTCCTAAGCGATGTGTCCGTATATTTTTTGAAAATGGCCAAGGCGAGTGGAAAAGCCATGGAATCAACTATCGATGAACAGATTGAGAAATGGCAAAATAAGTGAATTTGAAAAAAATAAAAATTGTAATTTGAAAAAAGTCTGAGACTAAACACTTTGTTGAACGAAGTACAAAAAGAAGAAAGTTTTTCAAAATATATATTTAGTACTACCTAAAACTACATACATAGATTTCATTATAAACTTTTGGAAATACTTGATTATATCAACTATAAGTGGGATACAAATATGTATGTATATAGGGTAGATAAGTTTTTTATATCGGAAAATGTGTTTAACACTACGCGTACTCTCGTATTGTGTTTGCCAGTTCGTAAATTACCCCTCGCAACTGTTAGCAAATGTTTACACATGAAGACACACGGATACACAAATGCGTGCGCAAACGAGGCATCCCTTCAGTCTCGCTCTACACTTGCCACCAACCAAGCCACATGCGCGCATATACACACACATGCATACTCCTGCCGACTCGACTCGATTGGACGTGCCACTACATGCACTCGTTTTGCGCGCGCCAAAGTTGGGGTCTCCGTAGCGCAATGGTTAGTGCGATTGACTACCATGCGAGCACGTCCAAGTTCGATGCCAGGCGCTGAGGTATCCAGGGGACTAACAGAGATTGGAGTTACTTTAAAATTTATCGACAAGGAAGGCCCTACAATTGGCTCCTCTTCTCATCAGCGCGCAGTCAAAATGGAGAACGGAGCCGAAAAATCCCGCAAAATGCCTGTTTAATGGGAAATCCTACGCGGGTGTGAACGAATCTGATTCACGGTTGTAATGACTAGTTAAGTTATCATCTAATACATACTTACTACTACTACATATAATACATATACATATAGAATTAAGGAAGGCAAAAAGGAGTTAAAAAATAAACAGAATTTAAAAAAATGTTGAAAAGAATAAGAAAAAAGAAAAACCGGAAAAAATATTTTTTATCACGGTTTCATGGCTAAAATTGCAGACTTAAGGATAGGACTATTTTTTCTCTACTGATCCACAAGTTTCCTAATTGTTTCAATTTTTTTAGAATTTTGTTATAGCTGAGCAGTCCCAAAAAGTTCAAATAACCTTTATATTCATTCATGTATGAAACAAGCCCACAAACTGCATATAAATGCCCATAAAAAACTCTGGCGATGTGAATTTGCGTTAACCGACTACACAGTTAGCTTTTTGTGGTAATAGAAAACAAAAACAAAAAACAAAAAAGATGAACAAACCAAATTGAAGTGGCGCCAGTGAAGTGACAACCAACTGCTGTACTAACGGGGGCGATACAGTGACTCAAAGAAGTATTTTGCATATCCGCTTGTATGCACAAATTTCAAATTTGTTATCTATTAAGTAGGCGAACTTATTTTTTTTTAAATGCGTATTCTTATTTCCTAAAAAAATTGTGTACAAGCACAAATATTATACAGTTAAGTAGTTATGACAAAAAACAAGTGAAAATGGGATTCTGTGCTCCTATAAGGAGTTTGCTTATTGTTTTTGAAACCGTTAATCGAACCAGGTTCGCTTTTTTATTTAGTTTTAGCTGATCTGGGGGCAACTAGAGTGTATCATTACTAATGCAACCTTTATTTGAAGTCATTTTGTTTGTACTGTTTATATCAAATATGACAAAGGCTAAAAAATTAACTACAGCGGAAAATAAAAACTTCACAAGGAAGACAAATCTGTGAAATAAATTTGTAATAGATTTAATCGACGTCGCCAAATGATACAAATCGAACAAAAAGCGCTGAATTTTAGAAAACTGAGTACTTAAGGTCCACCAAAGCGGCTGACGGGTAGAGAAGATCGGCAAATATTAAAAAAAAATATTGAAAGTCCCCCTTTGTCAGACCCAGCGGCTAACAAGAAACTAAAGTCAATACTTCACACCCAAGTATCCGATGAGGCAGTGCGTAGAGTACTCGGGAGTAACAACAGCCACGGCCGCGTAGCACAAAAAAACCTGGTTATATCAAAAATTAGAAAAGCAATTTTTGTTCGCCAACATCTATAAAACATAATGTTTTGAGTTTTGGAAAGCCGTAATTTTTAGAGAAAAAAGTAAGTATAAAATGTTTGGAGCCGATGGCCGTCGTATGATATGATGAAGACAATGATTAATTGCTATCGCGCCGATCACTGGACCCATAGTGTCAGCACAATTGATTTCCATTTATTTTGCATTTCAGGTTTTGCCTTAACCTGTGCCCATTTCAGGTTTTCGTCCTCTATTTCGTGCTCCCAGTGAAGTTTCTAGGTGCCTCGTATAGCGGAAGCCAAATAAAAAGCCGCGAATCAGAAACCTAAGCTCCATTGATTCTGTCATGGTTTGTGGTTGTATGTCAGCTCATCCTCAAGAATAATTTACATTCCAGTGCAGCAGAAATGCGAAAGTAAAAAAACCAGTTTTTTATTTCAAAACGATAACGATTCTGAACATACAACTTACGGATAGTGGATACTTTTCAACTCAAAGCATTTATAAACACCTCCGCAAAGTTTTGACACAAACACTATAGAAAATCTTTGGGCCTATCTCGAGGATAAAGTGCGGAAATAAAAAATTTGATTAATAAGTGACCTCTTTTGCTCGAGTAACGGGAAAAATACCTGCTGAATTTAATTGAAACAGGCTTGGAGGCTGTTTCCAAAAATAATGGTTATCATACGAAATATTAAATAGCTTGTAAATAGCTCACTTATTCATACACAACTACTAATAAAATCAATAATTTTGTGAGCAACGCAAATAATATGATAAAAAATACAAACATTTTGAGGTTTAATCGTCTGCACATGCAAACTACTTTTCTGAGAACATACCCAAATAAGAGCCAGGCATATGTAAAACATTAAACCTCAGTGCAAAACTCAATCCCCCTACAAAACATCCAAAACATATCACCCAGAACTCGCCTTCCTGAATACTAAACCCTAAAGCAATTTATACTAGCCTAAGTAATTTAAACAAAAACAACACGAACCCAATCCAGTATCAAAGTTTTACGAAATTAAAGAGAAATACCACAACTATAACTTCATCTACACAGACGGATCTAAGATCTACAACAATACTACATGCAGCATAACCTCACAAAACGATGTTATAAAAATGTCAAACCTACCAAGCTATAGCTCAACATACTCTGCAGAAATTATAGCCATAAACACAATAAAGAGCAAAATCAAAAACTTCGCAATATGTTCTGATTCCCTCTCGGCCATCTACTCAATAGCAAACACATACAACTACGATCACTACCCAACCACCATTAGAAACATTATGAAAGCGAAATACCCTAAAATCAAAAAAATTTGGGTGCCCGGATACGCCAACATAACCGGAAATGAATTCGCTGACTACACCGCCAAACAAGCACATCAAACACCAACACTAATTACAGATAACTTTAACTTAACCGACATTAAAAAACATATAAAAAAAACATTTCGATAACAAACATCACCATACATGGAACTCAACTAATGACTAGTACCAACAGGTAAAACATACAAAAACCCACATAACAGACTTTATAAAAAATAATAAAAATAGGGTAGCTCGACTAGACGTCATAAAGTTCGGGTGTCTTCGGCTAGGACATACAGAGACTACCCATGGGCATTTCGTGACCAACACGAACCCAACCCACTATACACCGCCCGCAGAAGACAAATCTTCAGCAACTCAACTCCAATGACGCATCTATCTTCCTCAACCTCCGATTCAATATCTTTAAGAACCAAATTCCTTAAAATAACCAGCCTATACCATAGAATTTAAGACACAATACAAAGGACTCCATATAGACAGTTTAAGCGTAAGGCCTCGACGCTATCGCTTTAAGTTACAATTAGCTTATAAGATTTACTCTTTAAGTCAATTTCTAAAATAAATAAATAAATAAACTTTTCTGAGACACTGTAGGTAGTGAAAAACCCAATGGCTGCTTTAGATCATATCATACAAAATTTTTGTTTATGCGTCCCTTTGTGTACATGTGTACACACATTAACGTATATGAATACAAAATATGGACCTCAGAAATAACAAAAGTGAGTGCCCTGTGTGCTACAATAACTACGTACACTTCAATTAATGTAATTGGACTTTCAGATTTTTTATCTGTTGAACGTGTGAAGATGGTAATATACATACAAATAGAAATCTACACATGTATTTAGATATGTATGTATGAGCGTAAATGTTGATATGCCGTGTTGAGGAAAAATCGAATTTATGGTTCTGATGGGAAAAAGGAAATAGAGTATGTAGTTGAGTGCCTCCTTTTGGTGGAGAATTTTTGAAAATCAAGGGAAAACTTGAACAAGTGAAACAAATTTTTGGCTCATTTCTGATGTTTTGGTAACTGGCTTCTGGATGCAGTTGTTAGTTGCCGTTTAGAATCCGAACTGGAGGATGATGTGGGTTTATCAAATTTAATGAATTACATTTCAGTTCAGGTTGGTTTTTTTTTAATTTTCGGGCAAATGAGCATAAGAACGAAATGACCTCTGGAGTGTAAACAGCCGAGCAGCTCCGGAAAAAAGAAATCATTTCTTGCCCGAAACAAAACGCCGAAGCTATTTGTTAGTGTTTTAGTCATTTTTAAGTCCTCTTCTTCTGACTATTGGCAACTGACTGTTGACTATTGACTAGCACCTCTACCTCGAAGCAATGCGGAAGCAGTCCCGACGTTGAGTGAAAAATCCAAGAGAAGAGGAGGGATGTTTTTATAGTAGGATCCCTACACACGTAGTAGCGACGGTTGCCATATGGTGGAAGGTTTTAACCCAACGCACAGTGCGGCCGATTCCCGAAAAGCTGGCCAAAACTCAAAAAATTAAGTAATTGATTCAAAATTTCGTACTCGGGGGTTGTCGGGGTCGCTGATTACGAATTTGATCTTAAAATTTTGAAAATCCACCCCCTTCCACCCCTATTGGCCACCCCCTCACGTGAAATAGCGTATATTCAAGAACATAATCAAGATGCATGTAAATTTATATGTTTTCGGGGTCGCAAGGTAGCAAGTGGTAGCAGCTGAATCTTGTTTTATTCAGTAACCATTACTTTTTTGAGTAACCTTTTATAGGTTTCAAAGCAGCATATGACGGCGTTGTATTACTATACAGTTTGAAAACTCAAATTTTATAAAAAAAATTGCAAAAAATGTATCTACGTATTGTTGCAGCTAAAAATTTTGTGTCGAGGTATTGATATGTACTAAAGATTTCTCGTATTTTACTAACCTTCCGAAGATGATTACATTTGGTTTTGTTCAATTTACTCCATTACAAAATCTTTCAAATGTGTACAACTTTCACTATTCATCGACAGTAATACGATGCTCAAACGAAGGCCACGTTGCGACTGAAAATACAGAGGATACTTAGGGTACAGGACTTTGCTATGAACGGTTTTCACTACTCAAGGCATTACTGTAGCCAACCCAAAGACAAAAAAACTCTATCTAGAAACTGTTTTTTTCGACTTTTGGCCAGCTTTTTGGGAATCGGCCGCACTGTGCAACGTCCCCGCCAAACCAAAAAAAAAAGAACCAACCTCACCGCTAAAAACAAAACAAAAAAATTGACTCATGCTTGATGGTCATTGGCTACTACGATTACTATCGACAATTCACCGATTATTGACTTTTGACTACTTAACGATTGATCTTTGGATACTGACTTCTGATATTTACCCTTGACTACTGACTATTAATTATCTTCTCTTGATTATTGATTATTGACTATTGTCAAATGGATATTAAATAAAATCCTCTTTTCAGAAATAGACATCCATTGAAAAATCTAAATAAGAGTCGGAGGCGGCAAATAATGGGTGTAAGCGCTAATTATTTATATATAATAAGTATATTCTACACAGTCTCGCTTGCAAAAGATAACTATGAGGACAACAGATATTTGCTCTTCCTTTGGGCTGAAGTAAGGAGTCGCAGTCATCATAGCCGCACTACGGTTTACGTACCGTCTCGAGCTTCATCTCTTTAAGTGCACTTAGTTGCCCACCTTATCGCTGAAGTATTTTCAAGGCGAACATTCTAACCAAATAATTCATTTTCTTCCGTGCTACGCTTAGCCGCAATCAGCATTTTCAAAAGCCCCAACCCATAGGTGTTTGATCCAGGGCGCAGTAATGGTTTTCATTGAACTGTCGACTCCGCTTCCGCAACACTTTTATGCACCATGATGAAATGTAATTTTTCCCAATAGATGATTTACCATATAAATTTTATGTTATAAATAATTTGTCAGAATTACGTACAGAGAAAATTGCAATGTGTGCCTGAGAGTCTTCGCCTGTTGCCTTTATGAATTTTTTATGAAGCCTTTATGGTTGCTGTCATACTCGCATGAGTTACATAATCGTAAAAAACTATAGGTGCTTCCTCGTTTGTTGCATTGACTTTGACTGGCAGAAGGACGATGTGGCGTGTCCTGCTCGCTCAACTCCACTCACCTCGGTGTAGGACTATCTCGTGCTGTTTGCGACACGTTAGGTCGCTGTCATAAAAGATTTGTTGTTGGTAAGGTAATATACTTTTCATTTTTTCCTTTCTTGTTTTATGCTATTAAGTAAGGCCGCGCGCAAGGGGATTCGCCCAGAGCTGTTAGTGTGCGTTGCCATACATATACATGTGCACATTGGAGTACGTAAATGTTTTCAGTAACTTCTAAGTTTCCAAAGCTTACTTTTATTATTAACGACTTCTTATGGTATTTGTTGGTTAGACGCGTAAACGGTGAGTACAAAATCTACTGCGTACTTGGGATTTCCTTACTGTACAAAATATGCGGTTGGTAGCGGAACCTACAAATACATACTTATTGAACGCACACACACATGCATAAAACATAATAAAAATGCTGTTGGAGCATGAGAATTGATGTATGTATAAGCTTTCTCGTATTTGGTAATTTTTTGCAAACACCGACTTTCGAAGCTTCCTTTAATGCAAACGAAATATTACATCTTCGAAAAACATAAATGTGGGTTGGGTCCCTTAGAGCATCGCGCAAAAATGCGGTGCTGACGACAGGATGTATCCTGCGGTCGCATTGGCGCAGATACCCATATATAACTTTGTACAGCAGCAAATGTGATACAGAGACCACTGATGTGTCTGCGTATGTGGCAGCCAAGGTGGATTTTCTTGGCATTACAGTAACATAAACGTATTTACTTATAAGAATTCCTCTCGCCGTTCGAGCGGCTTACTTGTTTAAGCGCATAAATTCACTTTACTTCCTTGTTAGCGTATTCGGTGTTTTTTTTTGCAGTTGTGTTCCTTAGTCAAATAAACTTAACCGAGAGGTTTGCTGAAAAGAAGACGACAGGAAAATTTGTTATACTCGTATGCCATTGTGTTCGGTGTTGCTGGGTAAGAGCAAAGTGTTGCCGTTGAATCATCGCATATTCGGTTGCCAAAAGAAGCGCCGCGCTGCAAGTGACGCACTTTTCCCTCGTTTATTTCACTGATTTGTTGTGCTCCTGCTGCGGCTGGCTCGCTCCGTATCTTTCACTTAGGGCTGTGTGTAATGGGTAGGCATTATGCCGCTTATGCGCTCATGATTGGTAGATGGGCGTATTCCTCGTGGCATTATGCTGCGCCATATTTGGTTATGAAGGAGCAGCAGTCATATTTTTACATATGCAGTTTAAAACGTCTTGAGGTTTTATCTCGCATCTACTGGATCTTTCATGCGATTAGTCCCGGATTTTAAGCCTGTTGTGTACTTTTAACGCTAAATATTACCTATCGGCAGGTAATGACAAATCTTCAGCCTATCATAAAAATCACATGCGATCTGCCAAAAGCTCAAATTTTGGTTCACGAATTCCGTGTATCACCACTCTAAACTTCTCAAAAAAACTTTTTTGGTTTTTTTGATTTACATTATGGACTTGGAAATCGGATAAAATATGTGAATATCATATACATATTCGAGTTCTCAGCCGCCATAGCCGAAAGGGTTGGGACGTGACTACCACTCGGAAGTTCAGAATTTCGAAACCCGGGCACGAAACATCAATCGATAGAAACAATTTTTTCTAATAGATTCGCTCCACTGTCGGTAATGGCACACCCCCGAATGTATCTCTGCCCTGAAAAAGCTCCTAATAAAAAGCCATATGCCGAGGCGAGCTAAAACTATAAGTACCTTCATTTGTGGAACAGCACCAAGACGCGCACTACCAATAGCAGACGGAGCTCGGCCAAATGCGCAAACAGCGCCAATTTATATATATACGTATAATCTATCCTAACTATATATGGGAAGCGGAAAATTTGTGCTAGATGCCGGAAAAGTAACAAGAATCGACGCAACGTCGTTAAGAAAAGAATAACAGGAGGATGAGTTTAATAATTAGGATGACCAGTTTCGTGGTGCTGGCATTGCAGATCAAAAGTTTGTTAAATTTATTTATGTTTTTTCATTCCAGTAAAAAAATCTTCTTAGAGTTGAAGCTGTTCCAAAATAAAATTTCGGATAAATTATTTTATCTTAGAAATTTGTTGCAGTTAGTTGCTTGGTCAGACAGCTATGAAAAACATGCCGTTTTCAAAATGCTGGGAATCCGACAATTCGATATGAGCTTTGCAGAGCTTTATAAGCTTGATATGAGAGTTGAAAATATTATCAGCAGGCGAGTTGGGCGATTTGAGCGAATTGGTGAGACTTGCTGCTAGGGATGCAAGATCAATCAAATGAATAGAATTCATCAAGTAATTTTTTCAGAGAACGAATTTGCTGTTCTGATTTATCGAATCATTATGAAATGAATTGAACGCAACATTTTCTCCACATCGAAATTAGTACTAAAGGGGTTTTCGCTCTATGAACTTCTCCAGCAGATTTATTTTTTAAAAGTAAATATCCACAATTTGGCGTTAAACGATTCATGATAACTAGCCAAACCCTACTGAACGGAAATGGCAACACAGTTTGCCAATCTCAGCTGTAAAACCATAGTTATCGATATCGATAAAGAAACACCCGATATTTAGGCACACCATCGTAAATTTATCCTATAAAAAGTGAAATTCGGAGACTTTTTTCAACAACTTAAGATACTAAGATTAAATTCCAATCCAAACCTTTGCCTCCTTTCCTTCATATCGTCGCACTCGACTTGTATATCTCTGCCCGCGAAACGTTTGGTGTCTAAAACCGAGAGCAGATTAACCAATAAAAAAACTTTACAAATAACTTTTATATACTTTTTTTTTATACTAATAAAAAATTTGAAAACAATTTTGCTTCATTAATTTAACATCAAAAACAAAAATAGTCGAAAGTGCCGATTAATCGATTAATATCTCTCAATTAATGATAGATTAATCAAGTAATAAATTGTTTTACCATCCCTGCTAGCGACTTGAAACTCCATAAAACAGGACTTGTTCTTATTAGTATCAGTAGAGTGTGATAAGGCTGAGATTGAAGTAATACGCACACACTCACATTTTCAGTTAGAAGTGTTTGGCAATAAATTTGATAAGCATACTTATAGGCAAAAAAAAGCATACAAAATAAACTTTTCTAACCACATACCTACTCAGACCACATCAAATTCCCTTGAATTTCCGTAAGAAAGTAGGTAGGAAATACTTTGATCAGGGGGTTTGACTAATAAATTGAAATCGAATGGATATTTCTCAAAATTTTTTCTATTCATCGGATAGTTCAACGGCTATAAATTGTAAAACAATACATGCATGGGAAGCAATCCCCAGTGCCGGTCCAACCACTCATCGTTTGACTGCATATTTACGTGAAATACCTGCCTACCTAGTAATGCTTTTGCTTTTTTAAATATTAATAAAAAACATAAGGGATTCACGTATTGCATTCTGCGTCTTTTCACAAACACAACGGCAATGAGAGCTTGTGACATCTGCGTGCTTCTGGCAGCTAAGGCTTGAAGTTTTTGATACATAAAATGGTACTTCTAATTTGTGACTGAGTTCCTTTATTAATTGGTATGGAACGGCAAGGTTTCTCTAGTAAATGCTACTTATCTTTGTGAATAAAATTACCAAACTTTTGTCATGCGCCACACATGCAATCATTACAAATATAAAAATTTGCTTTTTCATTCTGCTCATTAGAACAAACAATGATTTGTATTTTCTAATCAAAAACTAACCAAATTCCGGAAGACTCATTCTCGGTTATTAATCTAAAAATGTGTCAACACCATGCCTCGCAAAGCATCAGCATACAATTTAAAGGGTATTTGAGCTTTAAATATACCTGCACACATACCCTAACATGAAGGCAAAAAAGGGTTGCCATAACAGCCAATTGTCTACGAAATATGCAGCCAAGTTGATACCCAAAGCATATGCGAAATGATTTGACCCATCTTAAACTCAAATGAATGCGTACTTAATACAGAAGCAGTAACCGCCAGCCAGTAAAACAAAGAATACAAAAAGGTCGCTCACATACCAATCGGAGTCGCCCAACAGGAAATATTAGGTTACGGAAGGGGAGAAAAAGCAGTAATGGTTCTCGCTTTGAAATAGCAAACAAATGGAATTAAGTAAAATAGCCAAAATGACCAGAAGCAATAAAAACAAAGCTGTTCATGCAAATCATTTCTCTTTCAAACCATTCTATAAAGTAAGGAGGCGAAAAAGTTCCTACTTGCCTGTATGCAAATCATGCACAATGAAACATTCCAATCAGCCACAGCTGACAACTTCTTAATAGAGATTACATGAGTAAAATTTGTATTTGCTCACTATTACCCTGCAGGAAAAACTTGAACGAGTGAAACAAGAACGATAGAATAAAAGTTAACGCAGATTGAAGTGGAAAAATGAGCGTAAGCTACATTTGAATGAGATGAGTGAGAGAATTATGAAAAGAGTGTCAAGTGGCGAAACTTGCTAAAAAATATGAGAAATTAGTTCAAGATTATGAAAATAAGAAAGATAATAGAAAAGAGAATAGAAAAAAGATTGTTCGTTAACAAATAAATTTAGGTAACACTCTACAATTGCGTCAGCTCAACAGCTGATTTTGCCAAATTCACCCACAGCCAAGTAGAAGTGCCACGATATGCGAAGCATTCTTTCAATTGCGAGCTATTATGTCACATTAGAATTTCAATAATAATGAACTGAATTATTATAATGCAAATTTAAAGAAAAGAAATTGAGAGTAAAAATTGTTTAGTCTCTTCTAAATATAGAATCTAGAGCTTCTTTATTGGTTTCCAATACTTGTATCGAATGTTGCGACAGTGGCAGCAGTGCAAGCTAGTTCCGTTTCTCATAATAATTTTTACTATCTGTAGTGTGCCCAACGGCCGGCACTTCGATCTAAAAAATCTTTTGTTTCCTACTATTATGCACCTTACCTGTCAGAAAACTTACTATTTTCCTGATGTCTACTTTAGGAATCTTCCCAATTGCAGGTAAAAGGTATTATAAGCCTTCTGACTTGACGGAGTTCGTGTGTGACTTCCTATTGGGTAATTCTGGACCGTAAAACTCTGCTGTCGACCCCGCTCTAGCGAGTTCATCAACAATATCATTAGATTTTATTCCAGAGGGACTCGTAACCTAGCAAAAAACAATTATATTTGTCGTTTTAAGTTGAAAAGTTTGCTAAGGCATTCATACACTAGTTTCGATCCCACGCAATACGAAGCTAGCGATTCTAAAACAGCTTGACTGTCCAAGTTTATAGTTCTGTGCACCCTTGTCGTTCCTTTTTTAAGATTAAAATTTCCTGAACTTCAGCTTGAAAGCGGCTAGACTATTTGTGCATTGGCTCGGAGATTTTCGTGTTTGGACCATAGATCTCCACATCGAGTCCAGTATTAGTTTTCGAACCGTCTGCGAGTTTTACGAAATTCCTTCCGTTTTTCAAAGATACGATATATTAGGAATGGTTCGGAACTTCGAAAAGTGACATGGAAAGGGGGGCAATTGAAATATGCGTGAAATTCACTCGCTAGTTGCACTAAAAAGAAAAGAAATATCAACTAACCATGGTTCTCAATTCGATAGAAGTTCACCAGCTCAGCACTAGCGAATTTCCTAGCAGGTTACTATTCAATTTGCGCGTGTATGTGTGCGCCTCACTGTGTTTTCTCACCCAGGTAAGCAATGAAAGTGCAAAAGCAAACTAACCGCATCTTTAGTACTCACATCTAAAAGCACCGATGTGACCCTAATTTAGACAGTTTTATGGGTTAAACTATCGTCAACTAGGGAGTTGATTTGTTATAAGTTTTACTCAAATTGATTGCAACCGATGAACGACCAAACCTAACGGGCAAGGCACACAAAAGGACACATAACTCGACGGCAATGGTTTTCCCTCCTGAAGTTTCCCGAAGTTTTCACTTCACTCAAATATTTGATTACAACTGTTACATTCATAGCCGCACATTTCCATTTTGAAATGGATGTAGAAAATGAGATTAAATAATTACAACAATGCTGGGGAATATTTCATTGTTTGATACGTAAAAGTTCAAATTCATTTTGTCTACGTTGTTGTGAGCTTATTGGGGGTTATTTACTTTGTCTTTCCGAAAAAGATTTTCTTTAAATTGTCAATGTCTGATGAACTGCTACAGCTTTCCTTGTTATAAAAAGCCACAAATTTATGGGTTTTATGGCATACCAAAACCGCTTTGTTGGAAATATTTCTATTATACTGTTTTTTTGGAGGGTACACGAGATTGGGTAAATTTTAAAGGACGAACATATTGAGTAATACGTCAGACCCATTAAGTCCCAAAGTATATTTGCGCGAAGCGTTTAATAATTTTTTCCAGTCAGATGCAAATAAATTTTAACAAAGGCAATGTTAATAAAATTTAGTATTTGTTCAAAAAGCAACAATGTATCTTAAGGTTGCTTGTCATATCTTTAGCGCTATTTATATTACCTGACCCTGTGAAGTCATCACAATAGTGGAAGTTGAGTCTTCCGAATCCCTTTTTTCATCCACCTAGTTCGTTTACTTTAATCTGTTGAGTCTATAAGCAAAAATAAGAGTGATGCTATAAAATAATCGCTCAAATTCGGAATGTGTGCGAAGATCTCGGCAGTGTATGGCCGGGTGGTTTTATCAGAATTAGTTTCTGACGTCGATTTATTTCTTTATTTGTTCGGGCTTAGATAGAATCTCGCATGTTTTTGAATCATGATAAGTTCCACATTTGTTTTGGTAGGCGTTAAAAGTAGGTATCTGATAGACTTTTTTGTAGTTATTTTACTCTAATGAACAAAGTTAGCTGAGTACCGCCCATATCTCTTAATACGTTTTTATATCTGCTTTGGCAAGTATACACAAGGATTAAATTTTTATCTGGCTTTTACGTGTATATATACAAAATTACGACATACCCAGGCTAACAGTGAAAAGCGCCAGTGAAGCTGTCACTAAGAGGAAGGAAGAGCTGTAGAATATTGGACCACCTGCTGTTTTGTCTCTAAACGTCACAATTTTTGCTTACGGTTTAATGAAATTATTCTCATTTGATCTCATGGCAGAAATACACTCGGAGGTTTGCCATTGTCTGCCGAGGGGCGATCGCTACTAGAAAAAACTTTTCAACAATTTTTCAACAAAAATATTCCCCGAAAAATTGTTTTACGCCAAAAAGGGATTCAGTTTGTAAAATTTTTTACTGTACTCGTAGTTGTCGTAATCCTTCACGAGTGGTTCAAGTTCGGCATTTTGCGACAAATTTTTCCTGGCGCAGCAAATTTTAGTGGCAAGAATTCTCTCGGCTTTATATGCCGTCCTGCGTGCTCTAGTGGGCCTTTTTAGCATTCTTTGCAAAACTTTATTTTTCTTAACCAAAGCTTAGGTGCATTCAGCGTCGAACCAGTTATCGTTTTTGACTTTAGGCAGCTTGCCTACGCTTCCAATATCGACATTTGTTAGAGAAAGTTTTGTATTTTCCCACTCTGCATCCTGCATTTTAAGAATGCAAATCACACTGGTGAAGAAATAAATTTTGAAATATTTTGGCCTTTGTAGAGTGCGCAAGTTGATCTGTGTCCCATTTTGGACTCCTTAAGCCTTTCTCTTGCTTGTGCACGGTTATTCGATGATTAATTTGTGGCATACGATTCGTATTATTGTCATATCCGCTGTTCCTATTAAATTCTGCATCACATTTTTTCAATGACCAAAATGAGTTGGCTAATATTGCATTCAAGTTTTTCTGTTTTCATATTTCTTAACCATTTATTTTATTTTTGCGTTCGCAAAAAATATGTTGAAACATTTCATCATCGTCCACGCATCAAGAGAAATCCAAAAATTTTTGGTTGTCGGAGGCTTTTTAATGTACTGCATTACCTACACTGATTTGATTATACCTAAAACAGATTTCGGTAGCCTCGAGTGAATAAGCCACCTTTTGCCAACTCGCTGGCGACCTCGCTTGCGGCGACCTCACAGTTCATTGCATTCATTTGAGAAAAAGTTTGCACAATTTCCCACTTTTTTCACGCAGGTGTTATGAAAATAAAGAGCTGTGAGAGTCAAGCGGTAAAAAGCTGTAGTGCCAGCCATACTGTGCGATTATTTTGGGTAGTTCTCCACGCTTTTGTTATCTCTATGATAACCTGCGTATATTTATTTATTTATTTACTTTGTGAGTATGAGTTGGAGTTAAGCCTGCTGCGTCTATTAAATTTAGTTTATGGATAAAGCTTCCTAAAATTATAACGGCCGAAAAGTTCTTTGTCTGTGGTTAGTGATGTGTCCCATGGCAGTTTGCACTACGTTTTAATATTATATTACAATGACCGACAAAATAATGGGAGCGCGACAAAATTAATAGGAAAATTTTGTAGCAATTTTTGTTAAAATAAAAATGAGCTTATTTGACCCAGAATATTACGACTACTATAATAATTAATAATTAGCAGTAGGTGTCAATCTCAATTTCGCAATTCGGAAATTCAAGTTATTCCGTCCGTCATATAAGTAAAAAAAATTAACAGCTGTGAACAAAGCGAATTCAAACAGCGGCAAACAAAAAACTGTAATCCAGAGGCGAATGAAAAAATAAAATCAGCTGTTCTTCTATTATTACTCTTATTATCAATATTATGATTAATTTTACATTTCTTATTATTTTTATTATTATTTTATTTATTACTGTTATTATTTATTTTTGTAATTTACTTTTTGATATCTCATTCTGCATTTGCGACATTTCACTTGCTTTTCGTGGCAAGTGTTGACCCTACACACATGGAAAAATTAAATAAAAAACAGGGCCTTTCAAGTTCGGGTAAATTTTTTTAAGTGCTTTCTTATCCTACAATTCAAAAGAATCTGTTTCGCAGATATTAAGCAGAAAATCTATTCTAAAAAAATTATATAAATTATAAAGTTTGGAATTCGAAACTTTTAAACTAGAAGCTCGATAGAAGACAGGGAACAACTATTGAAGATCATTTTTTCGCTGAAAGGCGACAACCAACAAAAGAATTTTGGGTACAGACTTAGATTTTAAGCCCTAAAATTGTAAAGTGGTGCAATAATTGGAACCATACAACTAACGGCAACGCAGATTTTCCAAATTTTCAAGTTTCTTAATCTTGAGGAACAGAGTAAGCCCTCTGTCTGCCAGTCGTATTGTGTTTGTAGAATATTTATATTTGTAAAAGTAAACTTAAATAAATAAAAAATAAATACTATAATCAGGAGAAAGCCTAAGTTGTACATTTTATCACTAAATTCAATAATGCTGTGATTGAAAAAGTTGAATCATTTTTTTTAATTTTTTTTTTTTTTTTTTGAAAAACATAATTTTTTATATTGAGTTTTTTCACAAAAAGAATGATTAATTGCATATCAAAAAGAAGAACTTGTTATATGCCTTTTCTTCCATACAAAGTGCATGCTTGGATTTTCTTAAATGAAAGAAAAAGGCTAGCACTGCGAATAAAAAAATTGTCAAAAATCAACGGTAGTCTGTGGTCACCTGGAACTTGCACTCTGTTGGACAAAAATTCAAGTGGCTATAAAACTACATAGCCAGAAAAAAAATTGGTTAAAAAAATTGAAAGTTTTGATGGAAATGAAAATTCAAACCTCTACGTTATATGGGGTTTTTGTAATATTAATTACTATATATTTATATAAAAACCCAGTGTGCTTATAAATTTTGAAAGGCGGTGTATATGAGAGAAAATCGTACGGACACGAATTAGTTGTGGTTAGTGCAAGTATGATCAGCGCTGTGCAATCAAAAGCAAAGTAATGGAGGAAGTCTTCAGCTCAGAAATTATAAATCGCTCCATGCCAGGTTTCTTGCAGCAACACCTCACAAGGGTTATGTACGTCAGATGCATCAAACTTGGACGGCGAGGCCTTTAGCTTTCGCTTTTAGAACCACACACCAAAGTTGAATACTTTTATCTATGCCATGGGTTGAACAGTGCAAAGAACAGTTATGAAAATTTAATTTTTTATTTGCTTTATTTGTTGTTCAGGGCGCCTATTTGGATTATGTCATTTATCATTCATAAAGTGTATACTCTTTATGACATTGAATTTGAATTCAAAGAGAAGCTCGCCCTTGAAAGACCCTGTAAAAGCACTTTTTCCTCAAGATTTGTGACATTTCTACAATCAGTTTTTACACCTCGTCCCACAAGCGAAAAAGCGAGCGTCACAAAAAATATTGTTTGCATACCTACGATCATTTATTTACAAACATACAGTCTTATGTATACCAACTGACTACTGTCTATTAATCTTCGCTTGGGCTTTGTGATGAAATGCGATGTTTGTTTTAGATTAAGTTAAGACGCATATCCCAAAAGAAAAACGAGTGATGCACGGAGGGCAGCTCGACTGCCTATAAAGGTGTATGATTATTTGGCAGCTTCGTTGTTAACCGTTAGTTTTTCACCGCCAGTGATGGAGTTCACAAGTGGAAATTTCATTTTAATAAATAGATGAAAATAAAAATATTTATATAGGACGAATAAGTTGTCCTTAAGTAAAAGGATTCGCAAATTTTTGAAACTTAGACAGATTTTATGAATAAAGAAAAAATCTAAATAATCCACCGACTTATAAAAACAAGTCTGAAATATGTTATTCAATTTCTGTAATCGTCCTGAGGGCGTATTCCGCAGTGAATTTCGCAAGCAGTTGTTGGCGACCCTAAGTGGTGAGTCTAAGGATCAGTGTGGAAATGGTGAAAGTGTGGTTATGGTGAATTTCTGAAATACTCTCACCAGCTGAGTGATTCGAATGAGTGAAATGTGTACAAATTTCATAGTTATGCTGAAAATAAAAACCCAATTAAATTTTTTTCAAATGCCAGCAATTAAATAAATCTGCTATTTGATTGATTTAAAAAAAATTTATAAAATGTGCCTTTTTCTAATTGACATTCTATTCTAAAATCTCCTCCTCCCAGTTACCATCATCACATTTTGCAATGGCATCGGCATTGGTTGGTTCGCGCCCATGCTGACGAAATTCCAGTCGCCCACTGAGAGTCCGCTTGATTTCACCGCCTCCGTGGAGGAGGGCTCCTGGTTGGGTGCACTTTTATGTGCCGGCGGTGTTGCTGGAAATATAATCTTTGGAGTTCTTTTGGATCTAATCGGCCGTAAGCCGTGCATTTATTTGCTTGCTATACCACATATGGTGAGTAACGATTCATGAGCGAGCGCAAACGTTTAAAATTAATCAAATTATTCAAACAAAACTGTAGAGCTTTTGGCTACTCGTCTATTTTGCGCCGTCTATTGAATACCTCTATGCTGCGCGCTTCGCATCTGGCATCACTGGTGGTGGCACTTGGGTTGTTATACCAATTTTCCTAGGAGAAATCCTCGATCCAACGTGAGTTGCAATTTCTTGTTTCATTGTTGTAATTTTTTGTATTACCTTTGATTTTACAAACTCCTCTTTCTCTTTATTATTTGCAGCATACGCGGGCGACTTACCTCAATGTTCACGCTCACGCTCAACATAGGCATGATGACGGGTTATGTACTTTCCTCCTATGTGCCATATCACATCATACCAATAGCGGTGATCTTACTGCCTTTGCTGTTTGTACTACTCGAAACCTTCTTCCCCGAAACGCCACCTTATCTTTTGCACTGTGGCAAGGAAGCGCAAGCGGAGGAATCGCTGAAGTTCTATATGAATTACAAAGCTTCATCTAAGCTGGACATCGAACAATTCAACATCAAATTCACGGAATTGAAAAGTGCGGCTAAACATCAAAAATCACAAACGGATGCGGTAACAATACGCGATTTCTGTGAGTTTTCCATCTCCAATTTCCATTCAATTAACTTGTCAATGCTTGCAAATCTCACTAGCGCCCTAATGTTGCTTATTCATTTTCAGTCACCAAACGGGCGCTGAAGGCCATCAGCATCGGTATGACAGTGATGTTCATTAATATATTCACCGGCAGTTTTGCGTTGCTCAGTTACATGTCGACCATTTTCGTGGCTGTCAAAACGCAAATACACCCAGATACGAATACCATCATCATTGGTGTGGTTCAAATTGTTGGCTCTTACATAGCCATCTCTTTGGTAGATCGCTACGGTCGAAAAATTCTGCTCCTCATCTCCACAGCCACCACAGGTGCTTGCCTGGCCTCCTTCGGCATGTACGCCTTCTTGGCTGAGGAAACTAGTGTGGATCTATCAGCATACCGTTCCTGGCTGCCACTCGTACTAATGGCGCTTATTATATTCACTGCCAATGTGGGTTTAATACCTGTACCTGCTGTGGTATTGGTGGAGATTTTGCCCCCAAAGGTAATTATCATCCGCACAATATGCGGAAATATTTGCACACTTTGATAAAGCGCAAATCTGTGTGCGTGTGTTAAGCTTTTTTATTGAATATTCAAATAACACCTAATTAATATCTGAGTACATGAAAATGTTGATAAATTCATTATACAAACAAACACAAATCTCATATTTGCAGATTCGCTCAAAAGCCGTTTCCTTCTGCGTAACTTTGCTGAGTCTTTTCGCCTTCTTCATGCTGAAAATTTTCCCACCATTCATGCACGCTTTCGGCTTGTCAGCGACAATGTGGGCTTGTGCGTCATTTGCTGCTTTTGGACTACTCTTCATAACTGTATGTGTGCCGGAGACTAAGGGAAAATCCGTGAATGTAGATGACGAGAAATAAAGACCGAACCGTTCGTTTTTTGTTTTCTACGAATTGCAAAGAAATACAGAAGTTTTATAACTATGTAAACAGTGCTTAAAGGGATCTGCACACACAGCCACACATTCATATATACACACACGCAGTGTACTAAGCTGAAGTAAATCTGTGTTATCACACAATCAAGCGTAATATTCCAAAAGATGTAGATAAATGAGTGTGCATTTTTCCGTTCTATTTTTATATCAAGATATTTTTTAATTTAGAATAATTAAACGAGTTTCTCTTTTTGGTGATTATATTTGGATGTATGCAAATGGATCAACAGTAACGCGTAATAAGAAATTACTATTGTATTTTCTAACATTACCTGCCAACGAGCGACAATTATAAGAAAAACATTCTCAATACTGAGTGCCCATGTGCCCATAACGGACCTAGGGAACGAACACAAACACAAGTTATTTTTTTTTTTGTTTTGAAGGAGGTTTAAATCAAAATGTCAAAAACATTTCAAAGGTGCCACCATACCAATGGCACCAACTAATACTATCGCAATCCTTCCACCTCGGTGAAATTCTACCTTGGAACCACAAAAGTATAATCGTTAGGTATAGCCGCGTTTATGTCCGAAGACACAACAGGCACCTTCGTCCAGGACCCTCTCCGGTAGGCATATGAAGGCTACACGCCATCGAGAGCCCCAATTATTCCCACTGTGCTCACGGACAGGCAATGGCAAACCTCCAAATAAAAAGGGAACCCGAGTGCAGCACAATGGAGTTAACTGTGTCTGAGTGCCCCGCTTGCTAGTCTTTCCCGACAAAAAAAGAGCCTAGAGCTCTTTAATTTTTAGAATTAATTTTTTTGTATCCAAAAACTTTCTATCATCCAAAGCTGTTAGGAATATACTATTTTATATCTCTTCCTGAATACTTCAGCTTATCCACTGGTGGTTGTAAAGTGGAACCGATGATTTTCCTCTCTTCTTCCTAAAATCAAAGAATATTTTCCCTTGTACGCGTCTGTAGGAGTTCATCTCATATTATCTTAGTGTTTGCTATGATTGAAGTCCAATATCTTCTGGCTAGCTTGCAAAGAAGATCATACTGGAACTACCTACTGGGTTTCTCGAAATCGAAATCAATGATAGGTAGCTTTAACTGAACCTATTTAAATACTGCATGGAAATAAATAGGGCATTACGGATTGAACTATCATCTTATTAACCTGGGAATATACTCCAATGAAACTTGCATCTTCTGTAGAGAGAAGAACCTGAACCTCGCAGTGTCTAAAGGCAATCTCGCACTGGTTTTCACATAGTCTGCTGTTTATGATGAAAAATGACATCTTTTGAGCTCTTAAGGCAACACCGTGACGTAACCTATGACAGCCAAGCGGAAATTAGGGTCCTGAGCCCGATGATGGTGAGCTTGAAATTGGTCGAGGCAATGACCGGCTTTCCTCTCGATCGCATCACTTTGATGTCAGGCTCAACAGGGTATCTGGTCACAGGGACTTTGCAGGATACTTGGTCGATGAAGGAGCTAGCTACACATTGTGGAATGAGTTTAGACATTGTGAGGTGGTTTCCCCGCGAAATGAAGGAATTGAGCTGTGGTTCAACCAACGAGTGCTGGGAAAGTATATAAACTTGCAAGGTCGCGAGATCCTTTCGCCACTTTAGAATCAGAGGCGCTTGTGGGAGCTTCTGAGTGGAACAAAGCCTCATCTCTCGAATGAGGTGGAATCATTCTCCTCATCTCGGAGGATGAGGTAGAATCATTCTACTTCTTCATAGGTTGCCCTTTGCTCTCACTTCTTTACTACGCCTACTGATACAATAGGCTTAGATGTATCTTATTTAGTGTCACGTTTTGGCCTCTAGTTCCCTATGTGGTGGAGCAATTTTGTCTCCCTTATAAAACATGAAAAACTGCGAGTGGCTGCGGATTCAAAGTTTGTCAGACATCCAAAGAAGTGAGAGTTTAGACAGTGATGTGGTATTCTAGCCAGAGTGTGGCAAGCGTTCAATCTTCACCACTTCCTCTTCGTTGCTGCAGCTACGAAATAAGCAATTAGGCAACGCCTGGTGTATTTATGGACTAATAGAGAGATTAATAAGGGACCTACTTCTATTTCCATTAATTCTAAGCCAGACTTATCGAGTTATCTCACAAGTATTTGACCTGTCCATACAAATAATTCTCAGCATGCTCGTTTACTATTTTAGTAACGACTTTCTTCTGCTCCATTGAGAAATAATAAAAAAAACAGTTTTATAAGCTGGTACACACCTGATATTTCTCAACAAATGAAGCGAGTAACTCTTTCGCGGTAGAAAAAATATGGAGCATTTGCAAAGCGAGTAGAGCGGTGATCACGACCTCAGCGAGCGATTACCAAACCACCTTGTTTTATCGCGAATGTTAATTACAACA
>JAYXIM010031710.1:0-59150 GCA_037575425.1 Anastrepha fraterculus | reverse complement strand
GAAGCCGATTTGATATGCGCACAAACTTTAAAAGATCAGCTTAATCGAGAACAAAAACACATTTTAGACGAAGTATGTACAATGTTAAATGATGAGGGCATATCTGTTAAAGCTGTTTTTATTGATGGACCTGGTGGCTCTGGAAAAACATTTGTATATAAAACTCTTACTCACTATATTCGTGGTATTGGAGAAACAGTGATTACCGTAGCTTGGACAGGTATAGCTTAAATTTTGTTGCCAGGCGAACGAACTGCTCACAGCGTTTTTAAATTTCCCATACCGTTGACTGAATCATCAGTTTCTTTGGTAAAACCAAACACTAAAGCTGGTCAGGCATTAAAAGCAGCAAAAGCTGTTATTTGGGATGAAGCTAGCATGGTACCTGGCAGAGCTCTGTTGTGTTTATATCGTCTTGTGAGCGATATTCACCAAAATGAGACGCCTTTTGGTGGGAAAAATATTATTCTGGGTGGAGACTTTAGGCAAGTTTTGCCTGTGGTACCGAGAAGTACGCGAACTGGCATATTTGGTAATTGTTTAAAACGTTGCTCTTTGTGGACATTTTTTAAATCATTTAAGCTCACAATCAATATGCGTAGTCAAGAACCCGACTATTGTAATTTTCTTTTGCGCATAGGAGTAATTAAAAAAAAAATACTCATTTAACTGAAAAAAATTTTAAAAATGTTATTTGCATAAGTTCTTACATATTACATATGAATAAAAATATACACTTTTCTAATCATCATAACTTTTAATATATAAAAGTGTCACATATGCTGTTTACTTTCCATGGGAAAAAAGCCCACCCGATTTTCGGGGGTTACATACTAGTTATAATATATTCTATTTATTAGCCCTTCATAAGTTTTGTCCTCCATGCCCTATTTCTAAACTGCGGTATTTTCAATGGTAGCTGCATTTAAGAAGCTTGATTAAGGTTCCAAATAATACGTATATATGTATATATATATATATATAATTTGCGCGTACAGCCTTTTGGGGTGTTTGGTCGAGCTCCTCCCCTATTTGTGGTGTGCGTCTTGATGTTGTTCCACAAATGGAGGGACCTACAGTTTTAAGCCGACTCCGAACGGCAGATATTTTTATGAGGAGCTTTTTCATGGCAGAAATACACTCGGAGGTTTGCCATTGCCTGTCGAGGGGCGACCGCTATTACGGAAAAATTTTTTTCTTCATTTTGGTGTTTCACTTAGATTCCAAATAATATACATATACTATGTATATGTTATTAGCGCCTACACCCTTTTTGGGTGTTTGGTCGAGCTCCTCCTCCTATCCGTGGCGTGCGATGTTGTTTCACAAATGGAGGGCCGTACAGTTTTAAGCCAACTTCAAACGGCAGATAGTTTTTATGAGGAGCTTTTTCACGACAGAAGTACACTCGGAGATTTGCCATTGCCTGCCGAGGGGCGACCGGTATTAGGAAAACACTTTTTGTTAATTTTGGTGTTTCACGGAGATTCGGACCTGCGTTCTCCGAATGGTAGTCATGCACCAATCCATTCGGCTACGACGGTCGTCGTTCCAAGAATACTTATAAGTTAAAGCTAATCTTTGTTGTATCGTACATATAATATAACTTGAGAGTTCGCAGTATATTCCTACATTACCGAACTTTGCATGTCGCCTAAAAGTATCTGCCATGAAATCTAAATTAATATGTATCACTACTGCTTACGTAGATTTTTAATTTTTTATAAGTTTCCGTTTGAACAGTTTTACTATCGGAGATTATTAATTGTGTTTGAAACCTATGCACAACTATTTTCAATATTGGAAAGAGGTCGGTCTGTTCTTCTAGCTGGATATGAATTGTTGCAGTTGTGCGTAGTCGTGTTTGTTTTCGTCATTCTCAATGTTTAATATTTTACCTTATTCGCAGTTTATTCTGCATAGGAAATCGGCTGATTTTTGATCTTTTCTTTTTATATAGCTGATGTCTATATTATACTCTCGAAGGTTTATGAGCCACCTCTGTAGCCTTGGGGTTATATCTTCTCCTTTGTGCTTATAAAATAACCACACCAGAGGTTGATTGTCTAAGCGTAGTTCAAACTGTCTCCCGTATCTACTTTATATGGCCGATATTATGTTATCGCCCAGACTATTGCCAAGAGTTGCCACCTAATACATAGTCATTTGCATCTGTCACTAATTTGAATTTTTTTATTTGGTCCGAGTATTTGTATTTATGTATTTCGAATATACAGAATTATTCGTTTTCGTTAAGATTTCATGCTGAATTTGGTGAATTTGACATAGCTTCTTCGTTCATGTCCCCTCAATATACTGTTCTTCCAAATTTATTTTGGCTTTAGTTTGCTTATAATATTTAGACTTATCAATTCTTTAAATGATTTATTTTTGAATGCTGTAACTTTCCATGCCATTATGTTGTTGTCATTGAATTCTGGTACTTCTGTTATTATTTCATATTCAATTTCTGTTTGCCTATTTAGGGTTTTAGTAACTTTGTTTTTTTTTTTTTGTAATGCTTTAAAACATCGCTCTTATTACAGTGGTTGTTGAACTAGTATCAATAAAACACTTTATTTTACTTCAACCTACTGACAATTATACTACCGGTAAGTCTCTTTGGAGGTAGTTAGTTAAAAATTTACCTCTTCTTGCGATTCTTCTTCTTCTTAGATGTGGCCAATTTACATTGGTTCCCTAGTATTTTGTCTTCCTCGACTTGAGGTATTTTGTCTGCGAGTGCGCCGACGGTTTGTTTGCTGACAGGAGGTACTTCGTTTTGTCGTCGTTCACCCCCAAACCCATTCGTTTTGCCTCTTTATCCAGTTTGGAGAAGGCAGAACTAGGCTGTTAAGGCCGACGATGTCAATATCATCGGCATACGCCAACAATTGTACACTCATATAAAATATTGTGCCTGAGCGATTAAGTTCTGCGGCTCATACGATCCTCTCCAACATCAGGTTAAAGAAGTCACACGACAGCAAGTCACCCTGTCTGAAACCTCGTTTGGTATCAAACGGCTCGGAGAGGTCCTTCCAAACTCTAACGGCGCTGCCGGTGTTGAGCAACGCCATCTTGCATAGCCGTATTAGTTTTGCGGGGATACAAAATTCAGACATCGCGGCATACAGGAATTACTTTGTAGATAAATACTTTGTTGAGTTATTCTGGCGATATTGCAACGAATTTTTTTTATCTGCCTTCTATACGTTGGCTGCTATTGTTTTGTGAGCTTACTGCCTGAGTTTCTCTTTTATTACCTACGTTCAAAACTTTTTTCGTATTTTTTCGAAATTCTCGTTTTACTATCCCCGTTTCCTTTAGCAGATGTTAAGCTTCTCTAATATTCTGTACATTCCTTTACATTCACTATACTATGTAGCAAGATGAGTATACTCGTATCACTCAAAAATGTTTTTAAAACCATGGACTCATATATTTTTGAAGAAAATTGTAATGGTTTCGTGTAATCTTGTTCGTATTTTGAATTAAGTCTATTTAATATATATTTTAAATTATCTTAGTGTTCACTTACATATCCATATTTTGTGTTGTTCTTAATTGGCGCGATAACCGCTTACGCGATTTTGGCTGAGTTCAACAAAGCGCGCCAGTCGTTTCTTTCTCGTGCTAACAGGCGCCAATTGGACACACCATGTGATCTTTCCAACGCAGAGGAGGCCTTTCTCTTCCTCTACTAACACCAGCTGGTACCGCATGGATACTTTGTATCCATTTGGACGGCATGACCCAGCCAACGTAGCCGCAGGATCTCTATTCGCTGCGCTATGAATGCGCAGAATCTTTCTCTCAAACATTCCAAGCATCACTTCATCGGAACCCATTCGCTTTGCCTCTTTATCCAGTTTGGAGAAGGCAGAACTAACAGCGCGGCTGTTAAGGCCGATGATGTCAATATCATCACCCTGTCTGAAACCTCGTTTGGTATCAAATGGCTCGGAGAGGTCCTTCCCAATTCTAACGGCGCTGCCGGTGTTGAGCAACGTCATCTTGCATAGCCGTATTAGTTTTGCGGGGATACCAAATTCAGACATCGCGGCATACAGGAAACTCCTTTTCGCACTGTCGAATGCAGCTTTGAAGTCGACGAAAAGATGGTGTGTGTCTATTCTCCTTTCAGGGGTCTTTTCCAACATTTGGCGTATTGTAAATATTTGGTCGATGGTAGACTTTCCTGGTCTGAAGCCACACTGATAAGGTCCAATCACTTGGTTGACGGTGGGCTTCAGCCTTTCACACAATACGCGCGCTAGAACCTTATAGGCGATATTGTGAAAACTAATCCCGCAGTAATTTGGCACAGATTGCAGGATCGCCCTTCTTATGGATTGGGCAGGGCACACTTAAATTCCAATCGGCAGGCATGCTTTCATCCGACCATATTTTGCATAGAAGCTGATGCATGCACCTTACCAGCTCCTCATCGCCATGTTTGAATAGCTCAGCCAGCAGTCCGTCGGCGACCGCAGCTTTGCTGTTCTTTAGACGCGTTATCGCTATTCTCACCTCGTCATGATCCGGTATCGGAGCGACAATTCCGTCGTCAACGATTGGGATATCGGGATCTTCAAATTCTCTGTGACATGCGCAGCTGTCACTATTTAATAGGTTCGAGAAGTGTTCCCTTCATAATTTAAGAATGCTCTGGATGTTAGTCACCAGATCGCCGTCTTTGTTCTCACAGTAAACCCTCCGGTCTTGAAACCTTCTGTAAGCCGCCGAACTTTCTGGTAGAATTTTCGGGCGTTGTTCGTATTGGCCAGCATCTCAAGCTCCTCGCACACACTTATCTCGGCCTATCGTTTCTTCTTTCGGATAATACGTCTCTCTTCCTTTCTTAGCTCTCTATAGCGATCCCAGATGGCTCGCGTTGCGCCCGATCGCAGCATGGCTCTATAGGCAGCATATTTTCTTTCGGCAGCAGCATTACATTCCTCGTCGTACTAACTGTTTTCTCGGGCTCGCCGGAATCCGATTTCTTCTTCGGCGGCGTTACCTAGAGAACAAGAAATGTTGCTCCATTGCTCGTGCATGCTGGTTTGTTGGGCAGTACTCTCTGAGAGCAGGAGTGAGAGTCGAGTGGCAAGTCTTCTGGCTGTCTGTTGTGATTGCAGCTTTTGGATGTCGAACATTCTTTGTGTAGTTAGATGTACGCTTTTCGGTGCACAGAGGCGTGTGCGTAGTTTGGCTGCAACAAGGTAATGATCTGAGTCGATGTTGGGTCCTCGGATCGTACGTACATCTAAAACACTGGAAGCGTGTCTTCCATCTATCACAACATGATCGATCTGGTTTCGCGTTTTCCGATCAAGATACAGCCACGTTGCTTGGTGTATTTTCTTGTGCTGGAATCTGGTGCTAAAGACTACCATGTTTCGGGCCCCGGCGAAGTCGATCAGCCTCTGTCCGTTACCGGATGTTTCGTTGTGCAGGCTGAATTTTCCGACTGTAGGACCAAAAATTCCTTCCTTGCCCACCCTGGCGTTGAAGTCGCCAAGCACGATTTTTATGTCGTGGCGGGGGCAGCGCTCATAGGAACGGTCCAAGCGCTCATAGAAGAAATCTTTGGTCGCATCGTCCTTCTCTTCCGTCGGGGCGTGGGTGCAAATTAGCGATATGTTAAAGAAACGGGCTTTGATGCGGATTGTTGCGAGACGCTCGTCTACCGGAGTGAACGACAGTACTTGACGACGAAGTCTCTCTCCCACAACAAATCCGACACCGAATTTGCACTCCTTTACATGGCAGCTGTAGTAGACGTAGCAAGGTCCTATGGTTTTCTTTCCTTGCCCCGTCCATCGCATCTCTTGGATAGCAGTGATGTCAGCCTTTACTCTCACGAGGACATCAACCAGCCGGGCAGAGGCACCTTCCCCATTAAGGGACTGAACATTCCAGGTGCATGCCCTCAAATCATAGTCCCTAGTTCGTTTGCAGGGGCTGGCATCAGTGTTGGAAGTTCTCATCCGAGGCTTTGTGTATGTTTTCATTGGGAGGGGATTTTTAAGTGGCGGGTCCCAAACCCAGCGCACAACCAGCTATCCTTGAATGTTTCACCTTCTCACTTTAGCTCACTTCCTAACGGATGTACGGGAGCTACCCGGAGGATGCTTGGGCTAATCTCGGGAGTTGTGAGCTGCTTGAACCATATGCAGAAGAATCGTCCTGGCCACTCCCAAGTGAATGGCGATCAGTAACTTTCCCCACTTGCCTGGACTTGCACATATGGAACCATCCAAACATTTTGTGTTAATAGCCTTAAAATAAAGTTAGTGATACGTTTGATTGTTTTTTTTAAGCTGGCCTTGATATCACTCCATGATATATTGCCTCCAATTGATCACACAACGCTCAGTGCCGCTCCTTGTATTTTATTTAAAAGCAAATATTTAATACATGTATCCCTTTAATGGGGTATTCTCAAATATTAATAAGAATATTTTGACTTCTCTTATAGACGAAGACAAGTCATATTCTTTTGTTCCCCTGAACTCTTTTACCATTGATGCCTCCTTCATCAAGTCAGTCATCAAGGTTGCCTCCATATTTTAAGTGTATATATTTTTTTCTTTATATTTCACTTTATATGGTTTATTTGGTTTATATTTATTTATTAGGTTCAATGGTCGTATTTGACCAGTATTTTGATATTTAAAATTTTACCGAACGCTTAAATGTGTACCGATTGCGCCACACAAATAATTATGTGTGTTCGAAACAATCTTAAAGTTGAGTTTTGTTATTTTAAGCTAAATATAATAACAATCAAAACTTTAATTTTGTTTATTTAAACTTCATTAATAATCAAAAACCTCAATTTTGTTATTTTTAACTTTAATTTCATAAATAACCGAACTTCGTCCAGTTGATTCCAAGCTTATTCTAGAATTAATTAATTACTAGTATGTAACCCCCGAAAATCGGGTGGGCTTTTTTTCCCATGGAAAGTAAACAGCATATGTGACACTTCTATATATTAAAAGTTATGATGATTAGAAAAGTGTATATTTTTATTCATATGTAATATGTAAGAACTTATGCATATAACATTTTTAAAATTTTTTTCAGTTAAATGAATATTTTTTTTTTTTTAATTACTCCTATGCGCAAAAGAAAATTACAATAGTCGGGTTCTTGACTACGCATATTGATTGTGAGCTTAAATGATTTAAAAAATGTCCACAAAGAGCAACGCTTTAAACAATTACCAACTATGCCAGGTTCGCGTACTTCTCGGTACCACAGGCAAAACTTGCCTAAAGTCTCCACCCAGAATAATATTTTTCCCACCAAAAGGCGTCTCATTTTGGTGAATATCGCTCAAAAGACGATCTAAACACAACAGAGCTCTGCCAGGTACCATGCTAGCTTCATGCCTTTTGCTGCCTTTAATGCCTGACAAGCTTTAGTGTTTGGTTTTACCAAAGAAACTTATGATTCAGTTAACGGTATGGGAAATTTAAAAACGCTGTGAGCAGTTCGCCCGCCTGGCAACAAAATTGAAGCTATACCTGTCCAAGCTACGGTAACCACTGTTTCTCCAATACCACGAATATAGTGAGTAAGAGTTTTATATACAAATGTTTTTCCAGAGCCACCAGGTCCATCAATAAAAACAGCTTTAACAGATATGCCCTCATCATTTAACATTGTACATACTTCGTCAAAAATGTGTTTTTGTTCTCGATTAAGCTGATCTTTTAAAGTTTGTGCGCATATCAAATCGGCTTCAATGTCAGTTGGTCGTCCTCTAAGCATATTTTAAAATTAAATATGGATGTACTTTTTTCTTAAAATAAATTCTATTTTGCGTCTGTCCAAAACTCTTTCTAATTTGCACTGTTACCGTTGTTTTAAGTGAATTGTCAAATTTCAAGTCAATTGTCAATTCATACCAATTATTGCCATCACAACAAAATTTTGAAAAAATGCGCAGCACCCGTTAGGACAATGTTCATGAATACATATTTACTCGTATTAGTAAAGAAAACAAAACAAAACAATTATTGAGAATCCAAATGTATACAATGCTGTGAAAGAGAGCTAAACAATGCAAACGTACTCATATACATACATATATGCGTATATTTGTGTGTCATCCCGCTTTGCATAGACATCGCTGTTATCAATATGAAAATTTTGATAACTTTACACGCAAATATTTCATGAACTAATTAACCAATTTTAATTTTTATAATTTTCCGGAAATATGCTCATCAAAACCTTTCTTTTGATATATATTTCATATCTGTACGTGTTGTAGTTTGGTCAGAATAAGCGCCATGTTTTAAAATAATACTATAGATACTATAGAAGAAGATAGAAGAAGAAGATTATTGCGATCACAACAAAATTCTGAAAAAAATTCGCAGCAACCGTTGGGACTATGTTCATGAATACATACATATGTATTTATTAGTAAGGATAACAAAGCAAAACAATTATTGAGAATCCAAATGTATACAATGCTGTGCTCATTAGAAAGAGAGCTAAACAAAGCAAACGTACTCATATACATATGTACGTATATTTGTGTGTCAACCTGCCTTGCATAGACATCGCTGTTATCAATATGAAAATTTTGATAACTTTACACGCAAATATTTCATGAACAAATTAACCAATTTTAATTTTTATAATTTTCCGGAAATTTGCTCATCAAAACCTTTCTTTTGATATATATTTCATATCTGTACGTGTTGTAGTTTAGTCAGAATAAGCGCCATGTTTTAAAATAATACTATAGAATTGTTTTCCAGTTGGCAACTGATCGATATTCGCCACTCTTCTTATCTATAAATTCTACTCAAAAGATTAAATACAAAAATAGAATCAATATTTATCCCACGACAAGAGCAACGAAGGTCAAAACAAGAGTTGTACAACCGTATTTGCCTATTTAAGTCTACGGGAAAGGGAGTTTGTGGCGAAGACGTAAGTCCCGCAGATTTGTTGACCTTCAACTTCATAACTGCATCCTTGATCCCAGCTAGACTAGTGCAGGATGTTGTTATTTTAATACTGGTTATTGAGCTGCCCATTTAGAAGCTAGTTAGATTCACGGCTAAGAGCGATGTTGCATATTACTTCAAAGTGTTTTTTTCATCTACGGATCTTGTCATCATTGGAAATCAGTAAAGCCCCATTCAGATCTCTGATTGGCTGATTACTACTTCACTGCTGGATGGTTCGACGGTCAACTATGCGGTACAGATGTCTCATAATGTGTGCTTCTGCTGCCGCCTCGACATCACTAACAGGATCTTCAATGAACTTTGATTTATTTACTTGCTTCGCCGCCTCTCTGTAGGCTGACCGAAGGTAACCAACGCTGATGAGTTGCCTTTGGAGTTCATTTCTTCACTGAATAATTCTCCAAGTAAAATCAGAGGTCCATGGTTTGATATCGATGACTTTTTCTGTGTGAATTTTCTCTTAAGCGATTTGCCTGAGCGTGGCATTTGTAGATTCCCAATGTCTGGTTAGTGAGCAGCTTCTCGCGAAAGGTGCTAGTCATTTCTTTTGTGGTCGCAGCATAGCGTAGCAGCTGGACGTTGAATCGCATATGTCTGGTTTTCTTCTTGCTTTTCAGCTTAATCTTGACGTCGCCAGTAGTAAGCTCGTGGTAACTGTCACGTCTGGCACACATCAATTAGTCTGCTGTCGTTGTTGTTGTGTGTTCCACAGTCAGGTACGCCTATGATTTGCTTTAGACCAGAGTTGTTGTTGCCTATTTGCGCATTGAAGTCGCATATGCGGAAAGTTAATTACGAGTAGAACTCGTCTCTGGCAGGATAGTCAGTGTCCTCTGTCGGCGCTAAGCATGGGGTGCTAACGTACCGATGAGCGTTACTGCACAAGCGAGCTAGAACTATGCGATCTGAGATTGGCTTCCGAGAGTTCAAGGTGTTACACAATTCCCTGGAAATTACTAAGCTTTCACCACTATAATTTTTTTCGCAGTTCATTATTGTTTTGGCATTCTATATCATTTGGTTTACGCCAAATATGTCGATGTTGTAGGTCGCCATCTGTACTTCATGGGGCGATGATTCCCTGAGAGTTCTGTTCGTGTCCAGGTTCGTGTGATTAATCACATAGATTATTGCCAGGGTAGGTGATTAGCCTTCCGCTACCAGCCCGCCGCTTCCTCTTCTTGGCGCATTGTGTAACTGTCTGTTTTTGCTCGTTTTTGCAGTCACAATGGAAGTAATGCGCTGGCTATTATGCGAAAGTGAGATTGAATAACATCATTTTCTTGGGATTGGGGAGTGAGTTGAAAGATGTTGCGTGGTAGGATTTTGTTTTTAAACAAGGAAAATTTGGAAGCATCAGAGCGTTCAGCATTACATAAAAGCAGCAGTTCCTATAGGCAACAACATATATCTTTAGTAAAAGCTGCATTTTGAGGCGTAGAATTGCTGTTGCTAATGCAATTCTAAAGAACAAAACAAACACAATCCCGCGTTAAATTTCCGCCAAAACAACATCAATCCCAGTTAGCGTAGGAGTTTGACAGCGATCTTTTAAACGGAATTCGAGGGATAATAGGTCATTAAGTAAATCATAATTGTTGAGGACATGAATCACAACAGTAGACTTAAATACTCAGTACTACACTCACCACATGATTATGCTAAGCTGCAAGTTACAATCCTAACTGGCAGCCAAAGGGCAATTATTCGCTATCCATCCGTGTATATGTACGATCACTTTTTTCCGTAATTCTGCCTCAAATGTATTAATTTGAGATGCAGGACTGCTTAATGTTGTCATTTGTTCGCTCATGTGCACACTTCAAAATTTCAAAAGAAATGAGCTGGACTAATGCTGCGCACAATCGCCGACGTAAACGCAGTCCTCTGTCAGCTGTTACGTTCAAATTAATGAGAGCCTTATGTAAATGAAAAATTACTTCCCTTCTGTATCGTAGATTTTATCGTAGGATTTTGGGAAACCCCGTCGAATCCTGTCAGCTGAATGCTCTCTCACCACACAGTGTTGCCAAACAGTACATATCGAAATCATTTACAAAACAAACTTGGAAAAATTTTAATTTTTGTTTAAATAACTTAAAAACAATGTTAAATAATGTTAATTATAGATAAATGAACTATTTGCATTTGTTGGTTTTTGGCTTTGGCTTATTAAAATATAAAAATTGTAATTGATAACGCGGATGTGTGTAAAAGTATGTAAGCAAAAATATCAATGGCAACATTGTGTAGATACAACCAAACACAAACACACACAAACCGATACATTGGGTAAATATGTAACTAAAAGAACGTAGTTTTACTCTACCGCTGAGAAAATTCCGATAAACGAAAAACGGAAGCTAAATTATGAAAATATCGAGCGAGAGTGACAAAAATGGAAGAAGCGTTTTGACAAAAAACATTCACTCACATCGAGAACGAAGCAACCGCTACTGGTGAGTCGTGAAAATTAGAGCCGAAGAATCGTGGTCCGTATCGGTATCTAATGAAGTATGTACCGGGAGTTCCTATAAAATCGCGTAATTTTTCTTCTGTTTACGAATCTAGCAAACTTACACCCTGGTGTGTCATCTGTCGTGAATTCGATGATGACTACTCAAGTAGTACCGAAGATAACGGAATCGGGGACGATTCCATATCAGGAAGGGCCGACTGTCAGCGAGCTGGTAGCCCTGCAATTAGATAGTGTTATAAGCAATGTAGCATCGGCATACCTGAATTGCAGCGTCGGTCGATAAAGATATCTCCTGAAAAATCGAGGGGAGTCGGACAGAACGTTAACGGAGACGGTCGCAAACACAGGATATATATATATATATATAAGTTATGTTGCCATACACCACTACACTTCCCAACGTCGCACCCTGTGATCACATTGCACTACACGTGAGTTCATTGCTTCAATTAAAGTTCACACAAGAACTTTCGCTGACGCGACACACGCGCAAGCGATCAATTGCAATATCCAATGCTTGGGAATTGCAAGGCCAGCATATTGGCCAACACGCGCAACCCAACGATTGCGAAATACCAGCAAGTGGTGGGAACTGCAACGTTGGCGAATTAGCTTAGGTTAAGCAGTTAGTTGGTAAGAATTATAATTTGTAAAGTTTAGTTAGATTCGGAACCGCAACTAATGCGGAATAAAATTATATGTTGAAAATAGAAATCGTGTTTTTTATGTTATCGGTGAACAGTTGGTTCACCGCATCTTTAATTTTTTGGAAGCCCCTATCGGTCAGGGCTTAAGTGGCGCCCGAGCAGTCGGTGTGAAGTGACTTAAAAAAATAAACGATAATAAAAAAATTTTTCTACATGTGCTAAAGCAACACAGTCAAAGTGTAAAGTCCAAGCAAAATGTTCCATGGCAAAGTCGAAAACGGAGTCAAAATCGAAGTCAACAACATATCGGCATAGGCAGTTGCTGTAACATAAAGTGCTAATTGAACTAAATTTTACGTGGTTTGCCACAAACGAATTGAAACAAGAAATTTGAATAGAATTTTCGTTTTTTTGGATAAAAATTAAGCTTTGTTGGAATGCCAGTTGGTGCTTGTAAAATCAGTCAAACATCCTTTGTGAAGTGCAATACGTAGCTGTGTGTGTGCGTGCTTTTGTGCATATTTGCCAATTCAACAGCAAATTTCGTGTAAAAGAAATCAAGTTCGAAAAAAAAGGGAAAAGTTAATTGCATACCAAAAATCAACAAATAAAATAAAAAAAATTTTTGACTGAACTCTGAATTTGGAAACATTTGGATCGCCGTTTTTTCAAGAAGCCAATGAAATATTGGTTTGTGTAAGTTTACAAATCTATTCTATCTATATATATTTCTATTTTCAAGAAAATGAACTCCGACGAGATTTCGAGGTCCCTCACAGAGATGAATGGCGCTCTGAATGCCATTCTTGGTAAGGTAAAGAAGTTTGAGGAGCGCCTCAATAGGCCTTACACAGGACCTGGAACGAATAGAGAGGGAAGTACTGGAGGTACGGAGACAGTCCACGGACACCAGGCCACAACCAGTCGAGCCACTAGTTACGCCTCGAACGGAAGATGAACTAACTCAAGTGGCCAAGCTTCCGGACTGTGTCAAGGAGCTGCAAGTATTCGATGGTTCACGGGAACACTATGGTTCCTGGGTGCATAGTGTAGAGTTAGTAATAAAAGACTACGAAATTGTGCGGCACAAGCCGATATATACCGCCATCCTAAGACATATTAGGGGAAAAATTAGGGGGGCTGCCGATTCTGCGCTACTTGCGCACAACATCCACGATTCGGACTGGGCAAAAATTAAAGAAACCCTTTCGCTGCACTACGCAGACACTAGAGACTTACAAACGTTGGAACAGCAACTGACGTTAATGTCTCAAGGGCGGCAGAAGTTATCCGACTTCTATACGCAGATTCAAAAACAGTTATCCCTAATGATAAACACGATCGAACCAGATAAGTACGCACATAAGGAAACAATTGAAGCGCTGACAGAGGCGCACCGTCGAAGAGCACTAGATGTGTTCATTAGAGGTCTCAACGGGGACCTACCAGCCCTGCTCCTCGTTCAAAATGTCAAATCCTTACCAGAGGCATACTCTGCTTGCCTGAAGTTGCAGAATGCGGACCGCAGAAATACATTTCACCGTCCATCTCTAACAAGTAGAGGTGACGGGAATATTATTGATACCCCATCCTTCTCCCGTAACAGGCGGGATTACAATGGCCAAGGCTATTCTGGCCAGCAACATCCACGCCAGCCGAACAACAATCGAACGTGGCAAGACGGCAACCGGAAAGTACCAAGACCGTCTTACTCAAGTTCGGGGCAAACAAGACCGCAAAATTGGCGGAGCACTCCGTCGGCGTTAGTAAAATCAAATTACGAGCCATCTTCCCAGTCGCGAAACACTAGATTTACCCCATATGACGGCGCAAATAGGGGTGCAGGTTCCACGGGACACATGAACCAACCAGCTAGTAAACAACAAAAGCTGTTCCATCTGATACCGGTAGATAAAGAAGTTATCCCGGATACAGAAAACAAAGAACAACTCACGGAGGATCAGGTAAATTTTACCATAGGAGCCTCATGTCTGGCGTACCATATTTAGAATATGTTACGCATGATCAGGGTATGTTAGAGTTTCTAGTCGACACGGGGGCAAACAAAAATTACATCAGTGAACGCGTAGCACGCAACACCGTGCCAGTGGAAAAGCCATTCAAAGTAACCTCTGCCGGTGGCGACATAAAAGTAGACAGAAAAGTATGTGGATATTTTTTTAAGTTTGTAGGCAAGGACACTCCCACCACATTTTTCGTCCTCCCAGGACTCAAATCGTTCGACGGGATCATAGGCGACGACACGTTGACTGAAGTCAAAGCGGTAATAGATAGAGAACTCAACGTCCTTATGCTGAAACCAAATGTAGTATTGCCCCTTAAGCGAAAAATAGCGCAACAAGTTAATAAAATAGAAACAAACATCCCGCTGGATCCAAATATCACTAACCTTACTAAAAATAAGCTCTACCAAATATTAAATAAATACGAAACCTTGTTTGGTCCGGTTGACCGCAGTATGGAAATCCAAACCAATGTCCAAGCCGAAATAAGAACTAATACCGGAAACCCTATCTACACAAAAAGTTACCCCTACCCTGTAAACATGCGCGAAGAAGTTGAGAAGCAAATCCAGAATTTACTTTCAGAAGGAATAATTCGTCCTTCAAAAAGCCCATACAATTCGCCCATATGGATTGTGCCGAAAAAATCTCAGTCTGATGGGGAAAAGAAATATCGAATGGTCATAGGTTTCAAGCGGTTAAACGCAGTAACTATCCCTGACACGTATCCTATACCTGACATTAATGGCACCATCGCGAGTCTTGGTAATGCTAAATATTTCACAACACTTGACCTCACTTCGGGATTTCACCAAATTCCAATGAAGGACAGCGACATCGCAAAAACGGCATTTTCCACAATGAATGGAAAATACGAATTTTTGCGGCTTCCTTTTGGTCTCAAAAATGCACCCTCTATCTTTCAACGAATGATAGACGACGTGCTCAAAGAATTCATAGGTCGTACATGTTTCGTATACATCGACGACATCATAATTTTCAGCAAAGACCAGGATACTCATTTAAGGGACATCGAGACCATTCTCCACAGGCTTTTGAACGCAGGTCTCAGAGTTAATCTAGAAAAAACGCAATTCCTTAAAACAAGCGTAGAGTTTCTAGGTTATATTGTGACCTCCGAGGGAATACTCCCAGACCCAAAAAAAGTAGATTCAATAAGAAAAATGCTTCCTCCTTCCAGCTTAAAGGAACTTAAAAGTTTCCTAGGTTTAACATCATATTATAGAAAATTCATCCGAGATTACGCTAAAATTGCAAAACCGCTTACCAACCTCACACGAGGAGAGCACGCACAGGTAAAGGCAACGCAATCCAAAAAGGTACCCATAAGCTTGGACACAGAAGCGCTAAAGGCATTCATTGATCTCAAGGAGATACTGACGACATCGGAAGTCCTAACCTTCCCCAACTTTGACAAACCCTTCAATCTGATAACTGACGCCTCCGACTTCGCTATTGGTGCCGTGTTGTCACAAGATTACGATGGTAAGGATAAACCAATAGCATTTATATCAAGAAGCCTAAGTACTACGGAAGAAGCATATGCGACCAACGAAAAGGAAATGCTCGCCATTGTTTGGGCATTGGACAATCTCCGGAACTACCTATATGGTGCTAAGAGGATACGAATATTCACCGACCATCAACCATTGACGTTTTCCCTCAGCAACCGGAACTATAATGCAAAACTAAAGCGATGGAAGTCTAGGATCGAGGAATATAATTATGAAATAATATACAAACCAGGTAAATCAAACGTCGTGGCAGACGCTCTTTCCCGCTTAAAAACTCAGGCGAATCCCCTTACATCGATAAGCGACGACGATTCAACAGGCAACACCGTCCACAGTGCGGAGCAAGATAATTCGGATCTGATACCGTTCGTGGAAGCGCCAATAAACGTATTCAGAAACCAACTTGTATTTGGAGGTAGGTTGGAGATATTCGAGGAACCCCATCCCGGTTACTCGCGACACTACCTAGGGTCAGAGGGAATTAGCGAAGCAGAGCTTATCGAAGTCCTCAAGAAAAAACTAAGACCAAACGTAATCAATGGTATTAAGATTCCAGAAGCTCAATTAGGACTACTCCAGAAGGTATATTTAGAAAATTTTATGCAATATAAGATCCGAGTAGCTCAGTCTATGGTAGAAGATTTGAGGGATCCGGATAGGATTTGCGATATAATATGGGGAGAACATAAAAGGGCTCACCGTAATGCCACAGAGAATAAGAAACAACTCCTGGAGAAATACTACTTTCCCAGAATGAACAGTATAATCAAAGGATATGTCTCGTCCTGTGAAACTTGTAAGGTCAGTAAATACGATAGGCATCCGAATGCACCAGAGCTGCAAAAAACACCAATCCCATCACGTCCTTGTGAGATAATCCATTTGGACATTTTCGAAATTCAAGGGGAGAAATTCCTCAGTGTTATCGACAAATTCTCAAAATTTGCGAAACTTTTCCATTTACGTAACAAGTCCACTTTGCACCTTAAGGACAAAATAATAAAACTCCTACACTATTTTACAACACCTGATATTCTCGTGACCGACAACGAGCGCGGTTTAATTAGTCCAATTATCCAGAACCTGTTAGACTCTTTAGGAATAAAATTGTATCGCACACCATCCCAAAGAAGCGAAGTGAATGGTCAGGTAGAAAGACTCCACTCTACCTTAATTGAAATAATTAGATGCCTGAAGATAGACAACCCAAAGTTAAGGACAAAAGAATTAGTTAACATAGCAGTGGATCGATACAATAATTCAATTCACTCGGTTATAAACCAAAAACCAAGTGAAATATTTTTTAATCGAGCAAGATCCTCTAACTATCAGGAGCTGTTAGAAAAAAGTAGAAAAACCAATAAATATTTGAAAGCCTTGCTGACAAAAAAGCAGCTAGACCAGATCAAACGTCACAACAAGAAAAGATCTCTTCCGGAGCGTTATGACGAAAACGATGTCATATACGTGAAGGACAAGCAGATTAAGGGAAAGCAAAAACACGTGTATAAAAAAGAAATTGTTGCAAAAGACAATAAAGTATCAGTCACCACGCTAAGTGGCAAGAAAATACATAAAACTCACATAAAAAATGTGAAACGCAGGAATACATATCCTAGCACTTAAACAAAAAAAAAAATAAAACACAAAAAAAAAAAACATTAAAATAAAGAATAATAAAGAATTATACTGAAATAAACTGAAATAAGAAAGAAAACTTGGTACTAAGGGGTAGTTAATCTAACAAGAGCGGGCTTGTAAGTGGGACAAATCGTGCCTTAACCGGATAACGCGATTCTCCATAGCTGGTTCGAGAAATGATAATACCTCTAGTCCAGAACAAAAGGAAATGGTCATTACTACAAGAGCGGGCTTGTTAGTGGGATAAATCGTGCCCTAGTAGGCTCGTAGTGCCATCGAATTTGACAAATGGCTACACTACTTCCAAACGGGATTCTGGCGATCTCTCCGTAGCTGGTTCGAGAACAGTATGGCCCTCTGTCCTAAACAAAATTTAAAATGCCTCCCTCGCCTAATCCGTTGGAGAAGAAAGAAAAAAAACAAAAATTTAAAATGCCTCCTTCGCCTAATCCGTTGGAGAAGAAAGAAAAAAAAACAAAATTTAAAATGCCTCCCTCGCCTAATCCGTTGGAGAAGAAAGAAAAAAAAACAAAATTTAAAATGCCTCCCTCGCCTAATCCGTTGGAGAAGAAAGAAAAAAACAAAATTTAAAATGCCTCCCTCGCCTAATCCGTTGGAGAAGAAAGAAAAAAAAACAAAATTTAAAATACCTCCCTCGCCTAATCCGTTGGAGAAGAAAGAAAAAAAATTTTTAAAATGCCTCCCTCGCCTAATCCGTTGGAGAAGAAAGAAAAAAAAAACAAAAAAAAAAGAAATAAAATCTTATTTTTTTATTTATTTTTTCCTAATTTTTTGTTCCTTTTTATTTCTATTTATGAATGTTTTTGTAATAACAATATAAAGTAAATTTAAACAAATTTTTCTTTTTAACCTTCCCTACTAATCATAATAAAAAAAAAATCGTTTTATCCAAAAGAAAAAAATATACAAAAAGAATATAACTTGTAAACTTTAAACCACTAACAAAATAATATCGCAGGAAAAGCTAAAATCCTAAACCATGATAGTAACATTAGTTTAATGATATTCAATCTAATCCTGAGAATTCCGCTTACTAATAATACCTTCCTACTATCAACAACATTTTTCGCTTTTTACGAAATACCTTCTTAGAACCTAACAACTACTAACTTGCTAACTACATTAAATTAGAATTAACATTTTGCGTTGCAGATTCCCACTGCTGGCAAATGCCATCAGCGGTCTGAACATTTTCAATTACAAGGCTCCGATCGTAACAATCCAAAATGGAAACGGGTGGATCATTGGCGGGTCATTCAAACTGGTACACGTCATCAATCTGCAACAATATGCTACAACCTTGAGGCAAATGGAAAACTTAACAAACCGAATTGAGGACCAGATATTAACACAGCACTACATCAATCAAACGCTAGAACGACTTCATGAACTAATGGGCAACACAGGTAGAGCAAGAAATACTCGATCTATTGACTGGCTAGGCTCAGCGTGGAAATGGATAGCAGGATCACCTGACGCAACGGATTGGAACAATATCCTGCACAGTCAAAATCAGATAATTCAGAATAGCAACCATCAGTACAGGGTTAATAAGAAACTATTCACGGCTACACAGGAAGTATTAGAAAAAATCGACGAGGTCGTGGACCGCACGAAGAACGTGGTAAAGGAAACAGAAATCATGGAATTCAGACAAAACGCACTTCACAACATTTTTCTTCTTCGCGAGGATGTAAACGAAATGGTGCGGGGATGTCAGTTGGCAAAGAATGGAATTGTCAACACCAACCTACTGGATATGGACGAAATTAACCAAATTCTATCAGAAATAGAAACGCTCCCATATCAGAATATAATAGAAGCAATCGAATATGGCCAACCGTCGGTACTGACTAACGGGACACTTCTCCTCTACGTCCTTTCAATGCCAAAAGTAACAACTAAAAAATATAATCTCCTGGTTACTCGCGCTGGAATCTATGGAGGTAAGCAACTAAATCTCCCTTTTGACAGGATGCTTGTCAACCAGGAAGAGACGTACGGCCTAACAAAGAATTGCCTGGTAATCAGCTCGTCCACGGTATGTAAATCAGAATCCTTGATTAAACTGGAAGAAAGCAGTTGCCTACCGCGACTCCTAAAAGGTGGAGAAGCCAACTGCGAATTCATCAGACAGAATGGGTCACAAATAGAGCTGATAAACGAGAACACCGTGTTTATATCAAACTTCCAAGGAGTAATCAAAAATAGCAATGCCTCTATTACGGTAAATGGCACCTACGTAATCCAATTAAATAACGAAACAGTCACCATTGGTGACCAAGTATTTTCTAGTTATGAAACTATTACCGCACAGGCCCTTCCAGCAGTACTATCAAAGGTGAAGAGCCATACAATGAAGGTCAACCTAGAATACGTCCACGACCTGACCATGGAAAACATAAGGTATCTTGGGTACGTTAATGAAAAGGTAAATTTCTCTCTCGCTTCAGAAATCCTCTCGATATGCGCAATTGTTCTTATTGCCGCCATGCTGTGGAGATGCTACAATAGAAAGCTAGACCTTCCGCCAGTTGAAATCCCGACTCATTGGTCAGATAACACTAACAACAGCAAAATCATTAGAGGAAAGTCTGCTCCTGAAATTCATCGCCTGGACAATAGCCTGCCAGTCACACCAGTCAGTATCAACATGTCACCAGGAAACTGTAGTTACTCTCTACAACATTTTACCCCCTCGCAATTTTCGTCTTTTGATCTGCGAGACGCAGATCTTTAAAGGGGGAGGAGTTATGTTGCCATACACCACTACACTTCCCAACGTCGCACCCTGTGATCACATTGCACTACACGTGAGTTCATTGCTTCAATTAAAGTTCACACAAGAACTTTCGCTGACGCGACACACGCGCAAGCGATCAATTGCAATATCCAATGCTTGGGAATTGCAAGGCCAGCATATTGGCCAACACGCGCAACCCAACGATTGCGAAATACCAGCAAGTGGTGGGAACTGCAACGTTGGCGAATTAGCTTAGGTTAAGCAGTTAGTTGGTAAGAATTATAATTTGTAAAGTTTAGTTAGATTCGGAACCGCAACTAATGCGGAATAAAATTATATGTTGAAAATAGAAATCGTGTTTTTTATGTTATCGGTGAACAGTTGGTTCACCGCATCTTTAATTTTTTGGAAGCCCCTATCGGTCAGGGCTTAAGTTATATATATACTTGTATATACGAGTACATATTAGGTTTTCAATTTTAAATTAACTTTGTTCTAAATAATCATAATAAACAATACCATTAATTTGTGTAAATATATATACGCACTGTAAGTACAAACGAATTAATTAAATTATGTGACCGCCATGACTTACACACTATTGGAACAATTCGATTTGACCAATATATTCAATAAAATCTATAGTCATCATCATTAGCTATAATGGCTTCACATCTTCAAGCCATACTTTGTGTTAATTTCTGTGCAAATTGTGCAAAATCGGTAACCTGCGACTCCAAATCGGCCGGATTTGCTTTAATAATTGTCGTCCATATTGTAACTATAACCGAACCTTTTTAAATGGGGTTAGCATCAGGCGAATGCGCAAGCAAATCCAACATATCAACACCATTTTGCTGTTTCCACTCTACGCAACTTCCGCTCGATGCTTGGGATCGTCGACTTCTTCCAAAATTCAGGCTTGGATATTTCTTCCAAACATCTTCACAGCTGACTGTAATAATGTTTTTGGGAAAATTTTATTCATCAAACGCTCAAATCCCTTTTCGTAGATGCAGCCCCAAGCATGAACCCTAACTGGATCTTAATAGTTCGTTGAAGTTGTGGTGTTCTGAATTTACCTTAACCGACGATTCCGACGCATTACCTCCACTAGAGACTGCAGCCCTCGGACTGCCCACCTGGGCAAAAATTAGCGAGGAAACGATTTCGCTCCTCCTGTCTTGCGAGAGGTGGTTTCGGTATTCCGCTCCGGATTTTCGGCTACCAGCTCAAGTTTGTTTTGTTTGTTGTGTTGTTGTTGTGTTTTCGTTAAAGTTAATGTTGTATTAAGTGGGTCCCCACTAGAAGCCGCTATCCAAAACCCGTAGGTTGTAGTCGTCCTTTAAGGGTCCCATGGTTGTCTGTATCATGGCAGGGAGGCTATCCAAGGGTTAATGCATGTCCTAGTTGCTCATGCATTCAGAGCCAGATCGGACGCAATGACGGGAGTCATCACAACCGCACCTACAACGCCAACCCAATGGTGTCGGGTTTGGAACGTACTCCGAGGCCTGCCCAGATTTTAGTGAAAGGGGGGCAGTCACAGCATTAGCGCACCAGCCATTTCTGTTGAGTTTCACCTCAACATACTCAGATGGCAGAATGCCGCGACTACCAGCATAGGGGTCAAAGGTAAAAAAAAGAATGCCATAGAAGAGAATTAGTCCAAACTCGAGTGCAGGGGGTCGTCACCGTTCAGGTTTCCAAAGAGAAAGGGGCCAGTGACAACAATGACTTTTCTGGTGTACGGCGCGAAAAGAAAAAGTAAGCATGGGTAGAAGTGGGCAAAAAAGAGAAAGGTGTGGATTTTGCTAAAAGTGTGTGTCTTATTGGACTAGAATATGCTAAGTCCGTAAATCCGCAACCGTAAGTTGTTTTTTCATAGCTTTTATATTTCCGATAAAATTAAGTCTAAGAAGAATATTACATCTCTTTTAATCATTCCAACAATACCAAATACATCTATATTTGGGACAACAAAGTTTTTCATGTTTGCCCGCTCAGAAAGCACTAAGCGACGCAGTGAAGTAAGTGTCGTGTCGATTTGTTTTGGGCGGACAAATGCCCCGTTTAACGTAAATACATACTAGAATGTAGTGCGTTGGGGAATAAATTCGTAGAGTTTTTACCGAAGCCTTTTATTTAAACCAAAATACAATAACTATATCAATAAGTTAATCAATTGTATATTCACCGTTGCTGTTTACAACCTTTTCCCTTCTCTCGACTAATTTGTTGACGCCGATTCGCCAAAATCACGTCGTCTGATGTCTAAAACGTCATTGAGCAGTCTTCAAGGACTTGTTTTTTATCTTTAATATGATATGACAGCGAGCGGAAAAGATGGTAATCGGTAGGTGCAAGGTCCGGAGAATACGGCGGCTGCTGAAGGACCTCTCATTCGAGCTCTTGTAGTGCGGTTTTGACGACTTGTGCAACATGGTGCCTGACGTTGCCGTAAAGGAGGTTGGTTTGACTATTAGGTAATTTCAGCCGAATAGCCTCTTTCACGCGGTGTAGCTCAGCAATGAGGAACTTGTTGTTGGCCGTGGCATTCTTTTCGACCACTTTCCAGTGCACCATGCCCTTCTAGTCACACCAAACAAATGTCATTGGTTGAAGATTTGGCTTGATTCTCGGCTTTAGTGTATCTTCTGCAGCCACTCACTGCTTTCTTTGCTTCATATTGATATATAGACACCGTTTCTCATCTCCCGTGACGACTCGGTACCAAAAGCTTTCGTTATGACCGCGTATTGCTCGATGGTGGGCGAGAAGCTGAGAAGCATTTGATGGTGACTTTCTTTATATTTTTCGGTGAACAAAAGCAGGGCGAATCGGAATAAGACCAAAGCATCAAATATGTAACGTTTGTGCGTACATACCGTATGCTCGCTCAGCTTGGACGATGACAAATCGACACGACTTTTGCTTTTTGACTCTTGAGTTTTTGAACGCGGAATTTTCAAAATTTGTAGAAGTTATTAGGCGGAGGTTTTGAATGTCTAGAATTCGGATGTTAGAACGCTCGGTGTAGAAATGGAACGTTAGAACACAGGATGTTGAACATGCTCATTATTTTCAGATATGTAGATTTTACATTATTTTTATTTAGTATTAGCCATAGATGGGCACACTGCATTGTATATTTACTGCATTACAAATAGCGAACTAAATTTCATTTTTAGTAAAATTTTACTGATTACTGAAAAAAAAATTGCAGTAAAAGTATTTTTTTACTAATCATTGAATAAAAGTTTGAGTAAAATATTTTGTTTGACTTATTACTAGAAAACATTGCAGTAATAATATATTTTACTGATTACAGGAAAACAATTGTAGCAAAAATACTGGGGCAATCTCAGGCTCATGGGCCATCAGGATGGCGATGGGGAGCTTGTCCCTATCTCTCCTAAAACCGGTGTGTGCTTTTCAAATATTTTAGAATATACCTGATTTCTGCAGAACTGAGATCTTCCAGTTCATCAAAAATTGTCTACCTAGAATACTAAGCCTACGTCTGGATAGAGCAGAACAATGGCACAGTCGAACCTTCCGTCTCTTGATTATCTCTTCCTCCTCTTCATCTAACCAACTACTACAGAAGTCATATGTTTGCACACCCATCCTTTGGGCGTATCTACCTATTAGGCACTGTCCCGTTATGACTGAAATCAGTTTGTTAAGACTATGCTTATTTTGGCTTAGCAGAGATTCTGTGCGTTTAGCATTTAGAGTCGGTCACATTTGTCGGTCGATTCTGCAGGTGGTTTCATTACTCCATCTTTCGTTCATTGCTCTTACGATTTCTTCAAGGATAAGTAGCTTACATGCTTGTAAGGGTATCCCTATGTCATTGTCTATGTACTCATCCGTCAATTTGGTGCCGAGTCCCGCTAGTTCATCGGCTCTGCAATTACCCTCAATGTCGCGATGACCAGGAACCCATGTCACCTTTTGGTGAAATGACTCGGTCACCTTGTGCGGCGTTTCATGGCTACCTTGGAGGTTATCGACGGTTTTGTGAGGGATTCTATCGCCCCCTGGCTATCAGTGAAAATGCAGATATCATTTCAAGATATCGCATCACGCTGTACCAGTGCCGCGGCTTTCAACTGCAACACACTAACGAAACGGAAAACTGAAGGAGATACCCAGATAAAAATGCCGATCATGTAATTTGATCTACATTTACTTTTTTCAGCCAATAATTACTGGTAGTTACAAATCCATACCCAACCACTAGATTCAATGAAATATTTATGAAAATTTATTGTATACAAGCAAACCCGGCCCCCTTCGCTGGGCACACTAAAATAGAATAGATATGGTTAAGAACAGAAACTATATGATTTTCATATTATTTATTTCTTTATTCTTTATTCAAGCGCTTTGACATACACAACATTTTTTGTTTTTCTATTTGTTTTTGAGTAAATATAAAATATAAATTGAAAATCAGGAAAAAAGGAGATTGTTTTTAAATTTCAAATCAACGCATATGAATAAACAATCGTCTTTTTTCCTGATCATCCATGAATTTTTCGTTTCAATTTATATGTTTTATTAAGCATTGGAGCTTTTTTAACCATTATCCATTTATATTTTTCAAAAAAAAAAAACGAAAAAAATTTTTTTTTCCGCGAACACATAATTTCATTCGGATTTCACATTAAATTCTCAAATTTCGTAAGAAATTATTCACTGTTCCAAAATCCACTCCAAAAAAATTCACAAACAATTTTTACATGTTGCACTTACGTTTTTTCCTTATGGCATCCAAATCAGAAAAAAATATTGACACATTGTAACTCACACTGTCAATTTGACAGTTCAGCCCCAAGCGTTAAAAAAGTAAGCGACATTATGGCTGGTTCAAAAGAACGCTGTACCCGTTGCCAGTGCTCCAAATTACAACCAAACTTTACGAAACCCATTTTCAATACTTACTTAACAATGTGCGTAAGTTTGGTTTAATTCGGTGCAAAGACACGGCGGGTCCACGTTTTGGTATATATTTCGAGACCCTAGTCATCAATAGGTATGAAAATTACCCCGTATTAAAGCACTTATCAACAGCTTTCATTTGATACCCATATTGTACATACACAACCAAAGGTTACCCGGGTCCACGTTTTGACCTATATCTCGAGACTCCAGTCACGGAGCGGTATGAAAAATACTCTGTACTAAAGCATTCACCAACAGCTTTCATTTGATACCCATATTGTACATACACGTCCGAAGGTTACCCGGGTCCTCGTTTTGACCTATATCTCGAGACCCTATCAACCAATAGGTATTCAAACTATACGGAAATCATCCTCAATACCTACTTAACAATGTGTGTAAGTTTGGTTTAATTCGGTTCAAAGACACGGCGGGTCCACGTTTTGGCATACATTTCCAGACCCTAGTCATCAATAGGTATGAAAATTACCCCGTATTAATAAAAAGCTTTCATTTTATATCCATATTGTACAAACACATTCTAGGGTCCACATTTTGGTCTCTATCTCGAGACCTTAGTCACGGAGCGTATGGAAATACTCTGAACTAAAGCATTCACCAACAGCTTCCATTTGATACCCATATTGTACATACACATCCGAAGGTTACCCGGGTTCACGCTTTGACCTATATTTCGAGACCCTATCTACCAATAGGTATCCAAACTATACGGAAACCATCTTCAATACCTCCTTAACAATGTGTGTAAGTTTGGTTTAATTCGGTGCAAAGACACAGCGGGTCCACGTTTTGGCATATATTTCCAGACCCTAGTCATCAATAGGTATGAAAATTACCCCGTATTGAAGCACTTATCAACAGCTTTCATTTGATACCCATATTGTACATACACAACCAAAAGTTACCCGGGTCCACGTTTTGACCTATATCTTGAGACCCCAGTCACGGAGCGGCATGAAAAATACTCTGTACTAAAGCATTCACCAACAGCTTCAATTTGATATCCATATTGTACAAACACATTCTAGGGTCCACGTTTTGGTTTCTATCTCGAGACCCTAGTCCCGGAGCAGCATGAAAAATACTCTGTACTAAAGCATTCACCATCAGCTTCCATTTGGTACCCATATTGTACATACACATCCGAAGGTTACCCGGGTCCACGTTTTGACCTATATCTCGAGCCCTATTTCCAAAATAAAATATAATCCATGTTACTCGTGGATGATGTAGCTTTCGAATGGTGAAAGAATTTTTAAAATCGGTCCAGTAGTTTTTGAGCCTATTCATTACAACCAAACAAAGAAACAAAGTTTTCCTCTTTATAATATTAGTATAGATATGTTATTCGCTATTAGCTTTTATTTAAACAAGCACAAAAGCAAACACAAACACAATTTGCACTTTTGCATTTTAATAGCCTAATGTGTATTTAGACAACTTGTCGTTCAGCCGAGTTAGTGGAACCACACTGCATGCTAACATATCGCACCCTAAATACAAAAGGGTCACAACTCAAAATGTACTTCTGCTCAAATATGAACGAGACGTTATCAATAAAACGGTCCGCGGATGACATATGGCAAAAATAATTTTTTTGTTTTTTTGGTAGGACTGTTATAAGCTTACATGGCAAATTTCAGTGTGATATGTCACATAGTTTGTTTTCTGTGCTACTGTAAAAAAGTCAAGCTCGAGTGTGGAAAATTTTGAGTTGTGACCCTTTTTTATTTAGGGTGCGATATATTTATTTAAATGTATGCATAGAACAGCTATCAAGTGTAGAAATTTTACCAGTACTTTCATTTCCGAAATCACAGAATGTTTTTTGAGGTGTTTGAGATTTTTGAGGCCTTTCCCTACTTCACCACATATTTGTTGAACATTTTTTTTACTTAATCTAGAACCCTATAGGCGATATTGTGAAAACTAATCCCGCGGTAATTTGGCACAGATTGCAGCATCGCCCTTCTTATGGATTGGGCAGGGCACACTTAAATTCCAATCGGCAGGCATGCTTTCATCCGACCATATTTTGCATAGAAGCTGATGCATGCACCTTACCAGCTCCTCACCGCCATGTTTGAATAGCTCAGCCAGCAGTCCGTCGGCGACCGCGGCTTTGTTGTTCTTTAGACGCGTTATCGCTATTCTCACCTCGTCATGATCGGGTATCGGAACGACAATTCCGTCGTCAACGATTAGTATATCGGGATCTTCAAATTCTCTGTGACATGCCCAGCTGTCACTATTTAATAGGTTTGAGAAGTGTTCTTTCCATAATTTAAGAATGCTCTGGATGTTAGTCACCAGATCGCCGTCTTTGTTCTCACAGTAAACCCTCCGTTGTGCAGGCTGAATTTTCCGACTGTAGGACCAAAAATTCCTTCCTTGCCTACCCTGGCGTTGAAGTCGCCAAGCACGCTTTTTATGTCGTGGCGGGGGCAGCGCTCTTAGAAGAAATCTTTGGTCGCATCGTCCTTCTTTTCCGTGTGTGCAAATTAGCGATATGTTAAAGAAACGGGCTTTGATGCGGATTGTTGCGAGACGTTCGTCCACCGTAGTGAACGACAGTACTTGACGACGAAGTCTCTCTCCCGCAACAAATCCGACACCGAATTTGCTCTCCTTTACATGGCAGCTGTAGTAGACGTGGCAAGGTCCTATGGTTTTCTTTCCTTGACCCGTCCATCGCGTCGCAGAAATGGCTGATGGGCTAATGACGTGACTACCCCCGTCCCGTTAAAACCCTGGCAGGCCTCGGAGTACGTTCCAAATCCGTAGCCATTGGGTTGGCGGTGTAGGTGCGGTTGAGAGGACTCCCGTCTTTGTGTCCGGTCTGGCTCTGAACACATGCTCCATAAGGACATGCGTCAACCCTCGCATGGCCTTTCTGCTACGGCACAGACAACCATGTGACCATTTAAGGACGACTACACACTACGAGTTTGGATAGCGGCTTCGAGTGGGGACCCAACAACAACAACTATGAACAATAACAATAACAAAAACAGAAACACAACAACAACCTGCAGGAAGCTTCAGGGGGTAGCGGGAGTTCGGAACCGAACCCCAAAACCACCTCTCTCCGGACTGGAGGAGTGAAATCATCTCCCAAAAAACCTACGCCCCGGGGGGTAGTCTCTAGTGGGGGTAAGGCGTTGGAATCGACGTGTAGGGCAGTGACCAAGGGGGACACCGGGGGAAAGTCGGAACCGACTTTCTCCATAAATCCGGGGGTTAAAGGTGGGAACCCACCTTTGATAGGTAGCGGATCACAGATGGAACCGTCTGCGACTCCTAGAGCAGTGGCGCTGGATGGGGTAGCCAGCACCAGCTAGGACTTTCCCCTAGCTTTCCGGGAACTTCGGGGGTATCTCTTCGAGGACGATACGTTAAGCATAAACGGCAGCCTGGCCAGAGTAAGCGGTCCTTCTCTGACCTTCGTATGGCTACCAGGATCCTGGAGCGCTACGGTGGCCAGAATGACCCTCAGTTATCTGAGAAGCATTCTCAGACGCTCGAGTGGGCCAGGAAGGTGGTCAGAGGAGCAGAGGAGGGCAGCGTAAAGGGAGTGGAAGCGAGTGCGCCACACCCGGGCTCGGGAGTAAAAAGGCAACGCTCCCAGGAGGAGGATGTCTCCCAAGAGAAGAGACCCAAGATTGGTGGTGGCCCACCAAAATCGTTTAGCGAAGTCGCTAAGCAGGCGGGCTCCATCATTCTCGGGGTGATGGACAGCGGTAGGGAAGACGGCGCTATCTCTAGGGAGGAGTGGAAGAGGGCAGCGTCCGCCATCTCTGCCGTATTCATGAAGGTGGTGAGAGAAAACCCTGGACCACCTCCAAGCTGTGAAAGTGCCGGATGGCACTACGGTTCCTACAAGAGAATCGTCTGCGCTGACGAACGGTCAGCCTCGATGTATAGGGCGGCAGTAGCCTTGGTGGGAGAGGTATAGGAGGGAGCCAAGCTGAAGGTAGTGGACAGAAGGGATCTACCTGTGCGTCCGCGAGCACGTGTCTGGCTCCTCTCCGAACCCTCTGCTTCAAAGGAGATGAAGGAAATCCTCCGCTACTGTGATCCCAAACTTCCCACGCACAACTGGAGGGTGGTTAAGGTGGAGAAGACTGAGGGATCCTACCGGCAGTCTCTCAGTCCTCTTGCTGAAGCAAAGGGGGTCATCAACTATGGCTTCGAGAAGGTAGTCCTTAAGGTCTACCAAACCGATGCCAGAGGAGATGCGCCCGCACATCCGGAAGTGCTGGGAGAAACAAGGCCCACAGTAGAGGAAGCTCCTGTGGACATGGAGGTAGATTCCGTCACGTCGGAGGGTGACAATGCTGATGACGCAAGCTCTTTACCGGGGTCCGTCATAAGCATCGGGTCATTCTTCGACAGGGCGGAGGAGGAGAGGCTTCTGGCCTTGGAGAGCGAAGACGCCGTCCTGGAGGTGATGGAGAGGATCCTGGAGGATGAATATTCTTCAGATAAATCTTCAGCACTCTAAGGCGGCGTCCGCCAACCTACTTATCCACCTTGATCAAGGTGGAGCTGATATAGTCCTGATTCAGGAGCCGTGGCTGAGCAACAATGGCATTTCTGGGCTCAGGACGAAAAGCTACAAACTGTTGGCGTATAGCAGGACAGGTAAACCAAGATCCTGTATACTCATCAGTTTGCCTTATTCAGCAATATTTTGCCTAATTTCAGCAATGAAGACATTGTGACGGTGAGCCTGGAGGGACCGGCTGGAAAGCTATGGCTGATGTCCGTATATATGGCACATGACGACGAGGTGGAACCACCTCCGGCACTGCTAAGGAAAACCCTGGCTGAAGCAAAACGCAGGAAAATCGGCGTTATCATAGGCACTGACGCGAACTCCCATCACACCTGCTGGGGAAGTTCTAACATCAATGCACGAGGTGAGTCACTTTTTGATTATATTTTAAACGAGGACTTGTTTATATGTAACAGGGTTAGGACCCCACTTTTATAACCGCAGCCAGAGAACAGGTGCTTGACCTTACTCTGGCTTCTTCCTCACTGATAAACCGAATCTCCGATTGGAGAGTGCTAAACACTCATTCCTTCTCGGACCATAGGTACATTGAGTTCTCTCTCACTCAAACTCGTCCAATAAGATACCCCTACAGGAACCTGAGGAGGACGGATTGGGATGCATATTATAGAAATTTGTTGAGCTTACTCCCCAAAGCACCGGGAGGAAATCTAGATCTATCGGAAGAAGCGATCGATGAACTGGTGGAAACTTTCACCTCAGCTTGCAACAAGACCTTGGAAACCTCTTGTCCAATAACACCTTTTCTCAGGAAGGAAAAACCGCTCTGGTGGACAACGGAGCTATCTGAGCTTAGGGCCTCATGCAGACGCCTTTTTAACAGGGCCAAAAGAATTAGGTCTCCCTCGGGATGGGAACTGTATAAAGCAGGGCTAGGAATATACAAGTCCGAAATTAGAAAGGCTAAGAAGGACTCCTGGAGAAGCTTCTGCGAGAGCGTAGAGGGCTGCCATGAGTCCTCCAGGTTTAGACGAGTACTCATGAAGAGTTCCGCTCCCTTGGGGTACCTAAGAGACGAATCGGGGCGTTGGGCGATGAGCGGCGAGGAGTCACTGAAGTTACTTCTCGACGCCCATTTTCCGATGAGCCCAGCACCTAGCAGCGCCGGCCTGGATAGCATTTCCACTTGCATTCCGGATCGGGGCTGGTTGCTGGATAAGCGTCGCCTGGCTTGGGCCATTGACTCCTTTAGGCCCTTCAAGTCTCCTGGTCCTGACGGCATCATTCCTGCCCAACTGCAGAAATCTGTGGAGGTATCATGCCGTTGGTTGAGCCCCATCTTTGCGAGATGCGTAGCCAGGGGCTATATACCAAGATCATGGAGGGCCGTGAGGGTTGTCTTTATACCCAAGGCAGGTAAGAGCTCGCACGTCTTCCCTAAGGACTTCAGACCAATTAGTCTCTCATCTTTCTTACTGAAACCCCTTGAGAGACCGATTGACCTGCAAAGATCGGTGGAATCTGCCCTACATACAATCGTGGAAGAAATCGAAGAGTCTCTTCTTCAGAAGGAGTTTGCGGTAGGCGCCTTCCTCGACATTGAGGGGGCTTTTAACAACGTCCTCCCGGAGGCAATTACCAGGTCTCTAGGTAAACTAGGGGTCGAAACCGACCTTAAAAGATTTATCCACAAAATTCTTAGCGACAGAACTGTCACGGCAGAGTGGGGCGGTATCTCCATCCACCGGCACTCCGCAAGGGGGGTTCTCTCACCATTCCTCTGTTGTTCTAAATGATCTGTTGGAGGAGCTGGTGAAGGGGGGCTGCAGGGTAATTGCCTACGCGGATGACGTGGCACTAATTGTTAGAGGAAAATTTTTGGATACTCTGTACAACTTGATGCAGGGATATCTGAATGCAGTTGTTAGATGGGCAACGGATTGTGGCCTGTCGGTGAATCCTCTTAAGACGGAGCTTGTCCTATTTACGAGGAAATATAAAATACCCAGAGCTCAACTTCCCTCACTAGGGAGCGCTCCTCTGATGCTTTCTGACAAGGTGAAGTACCTAGGTATTATCCTTGACAGCAAGCTTACATGTAAGCCCAATATTGAGGAAAGGGTGAGGAAGGCAACAATCGCCTTGTATGGGTGCAAGGGCGCAATTGGCAAAAGATGGGGCCTCTCGCCTCGAGTTGTTTTCTGGCTGTATAATACTATTGTAAAGCCTATCTTGTTATATGGAGTCATAGTCGGGTGGAACTCACTAGAGAAGACGACATTGGTGAAGAAGCTGAAAAGAGTTCAGAGGTCGGCACTCATTGGAATCAGTGGGGCGCTTCGAACGACTCCTACTCTGGCGCTCAACGCAATGTTAAATGTGGTACCCGTAGATATCGCAGGCAGAACTGCCGCTACACGTACCGCCATCAGACTGAGGGGCTGGAGCTATAAGCTCAACCTCCCTTATGGGCACTCAAGCATCCTTAGAAACTTTGAGTTCATCCCTCTGTCAAGAGACCAGTGTATACCCTCGATTAGTCCAACCGGAACATTCTCCACTCACATCCCGTCAAGGGAAGAGTGGACGGGGGGCTACACTTGGGGGCAGGGCCTGGTGAACTTGTTCACAGATGGATCGAAGTTGGAAGGAAAGGTTGGCGGAGGAGTCTTTTGCGAAGGGCTCCCCATCAGACTAAAATTCAGGTTACCGGACCACTGCAGTGTGTTCCAGGCAGAGGTAGCCGCAATCAAGAAGGCAGCTGATTGGCTGCTCAAATGTGTACTAACAGTCAAGAAGGTAAATATTTACTTCGATAGCCAAGCGGCAATAAGGGCCCTCGGGTCTACGACGGTGCATTCGGAATTGGTCAAGGAATGCTTGACCTCACTTTCGACTGCGTCCGAATTCTTTGACATCAGCCTCATCTGGGCTCCCGGTCACAGCGACATTGCGGGAAACTGTGATGCGGATGAGCTGGCCAGACAAGAGACATGTGAGGTGATTTCCCCGCGGAGGGAGAAAATTGGAATCCTCCTGACTACCTGCAGTCTGCTTCTGGAAAGATGGGCATCGCGCAAACTCAGCGAGCGCTGGGCAAATGCACAAACGTGCAAAGTCGCGAAATCCTTCTGGCCACGTGTGGACCGAAGGCGCTCGGGTGAGCTTCTGAGGCTGACAAAATATCAGCTCTCCAATCTAGTGGGTTCTCTCACAGGACACAATGCGCGAGGAATGCATGCTGTGAGACTTGGAATCACCTCGAGTCCTTTCTGTGCTGGATGTATGGAAGATGAGGTGGAATAATCTCAGCACCTTCTCCTTAGCTGCCCTGCCCTGGCGGGGCTAAGATTCAGGCATCTTGGCTCTTACTTCTTTGCCACGCCTGCTGATATAGCTGGCACTGACATTAAAAATCTGATGAGTTTCATCAGCAGCATTAAGCGGTTGACGCAAACATAGTCATCGTTCATAATCCGCACGCTCCTAACCTTCCCATCACCACCTCTCCCCGCCCTCTCCCTGCACCACATCGGTCCTTCCCCTCTCCTCACTTCCTTGACAATGGTATCACAAAGGACGAATCCTTCTTCGTCCAAGTGTGATCACTCCCTGAGCAACCATACTAACCTAAACTAACCTCTCATCCGAGGCTTTGGGTATGTCTTCATTGGGGGGAATTTTTAAGTGGCGGGTCCCAAACCCAGCGCACAACCAGCTATCCTTGAATGTTTCACCTTCTCACTTTAGCTCACTCCCGAACGGATGTTCGGAAGCTACCCAGAGGATACTTGGGCTAATCCCGGGAGTTGTGCGCTGCTTCAACCATATGCAGAAGAATCGTCCTGGCCACTCCCAAGTGAATGGCGATCATTAACTTTCCCCACTTGCCTGGACTTCTACATATGGAACCATCCAAACATTTTGAGTTAATAGCTTTAAAATAAAGTTAGTGATACGTTTCCCTGATCCCAAAGTTGTTTTTTATAAGCTGGCCTTGATATCACTCCATGATATATTGCCTCCAATCGACCACACAACGCTCAGTGCCGCTCCTCGTATTTTATTTAAAAGCAAATATTTAATACATATATCCCTTTAATGGGGTATTCTCAAATATTAATAAGAATATTTTGACTTCTCTTATAGACGAAGACAAGTCATATTCTTTTGTTCCCCTGAACTCTTTTACCTTTGATGCCTCCTTCATCAAGTCAGTCATCAAGGTTGCCTCCATATTTTAAGTGCATATATTTTTTTTCTTTATATTTCACTTTATATGGTTTATTTGGTTTATATTTATTTATTAGGTTCAATGGTCGTATTTGACCAGTATTTTGATATTTCAAATTTTACCGAACGCTTAAATGTGTACCGACTGCGCCACACAAATAATTATGTGTGTTCGAAACAATCCAAAAGTTGAGTTTTGTTATTTTAAGCTAAATATAATAACAATAAAAACTTTAATTTTGTTTATTTAAACTTCATTAATAATCAAAAACCTCAATTTTGTTATTTTTAACTTTAATTTCATAAATAACCGAACTTCGTCCAGTTGATTCCAAGCTTATTCTAGAATTAATTAAAAATTTGTTTTCCAGTTGGCAACTGATTGATATTCGCCACTCTTCTTATCTATAAATTCTACTCAAAAGATTAAATACAAAAATAGAATCAATATTTATTCCACGACAAGAGCAACGAAGGTCAAAACAAAAGTTGTACAACCGTATTTGCCTATTTAAGTCTACGGGAAAGGGAGTTTGTGGCGAAGACGTAAGTCCCGCAGATTTGTTGACCTTCAACTTCATAACTGCATCCTTGATCCCGGATGTTTTTATTTTAATACTGGTTATTGAGCTGCCCATTTAGAAGCTAGTTAGATTCACGGCTAAGAGCGATGTTGCAAATTACTTCAAAGTGTTTTTTTCATCTACGGATGTTGTCATCATTGGAAATCAGTAAAGCCCCATTCAGATCTCTGATTGGCTGATTACTACTTCACTGCTGGATGGTTCGACGGTCAACTATGCGGTACAGATGTCTCATAATGTGTGCTTCTGCTGCCGCCTCGACATCACTAACAGGATCTTCAATGAACTTTGATTTATTTACTTGCTTCGCCGCCTCTCTGTAGGCTGACCGAAGGTAACCAACGCTGATGAGTTGCTTTTTGAGTTCATTTCTTCACTGAATAATTCTCCAAGTAAAATCAGAGGTCCATGGTTTGATATCGATGACTTTTTCTGTGTGAATTTTCTCTTAAGCGATTTGCCTGAGCGTGGCATTTGTAGATTCCCAATGTCTGATTAGTGAGCAACTTCTCGCGAAAGGTGCTAGTCATTTCTTTTGTGGTCGCAGGATAGCGTAGCAGCTGGATGTTGAATCGCATATGTCTGGTTTTCTTCTTGTTTTTCAGCTTAATCTTGACGTCGCCAGTAGTAAGCTCGTGGTAACTGTCACGTCTGGCACACATCAATTAGTCTGCTGTCGTTGTTGTTGTGTGTTCCACAGTCAGGTACGCCTATGATTTGCTTTAGACCAGAGTTGTTGTTGCCTATTTGCGCATTGAAGTCGCCTATGCGGAAAGTTAATTACGAGTAGAACTCGTCTCTGGCAGGATAGTCAGTGTCCTCTGTCGGCGCTAAGCATGGGGTGCTAACGTACCGATGAGCGTTACTGCAGAAGTGAGCTAGAACTATGCGATCTGAGATTGGCTTCCGAGAGTTCAAGGTGTTACACATTTCCCTGGAAATTACTAAGCTTTCACCACTATAATTTTTTTCGCAGTTCATTATTGCTTTGGTTTCTATATCATTAGGCTTACGCCAAATATGTCGATGTTGTAGGTCGCCATCTGTACTTCATGGGGCGATGATTCCCTGAGAGTTCTGTTCGTGTCCAGGGTTCGTGTGATTAATCACATAGATTATTGCCAGGGTAGGTGATTAGCCTTCCGCTACCAGCCCGCCGCTTCCTCTTCTTGGCGCATTGTGTAACTGTCTGTTTTTGCTCGTTTTTGCAGTCACAATGGAAGTAATGCGCTGGCTATTGTGCGAAAGTGAGATTGAATAGCATCATTTTCTTGGGATTGGGGAGTGAGTTGAAAGATGTTGCGTGGTAGGATTTTGTTTTTAAACAAGGAAAATTTGAAAGCATCAGAGCGTTCAGCATTACATAAAAGCAGCAGTTCCTATAGGCAACAACATATATCTTTAGTAAAAGCTGCATTTTGAGGCGTAGAATTGCTGTTGCTAATGCAATTCTAAAGAACAAAACAAACACAATCCCGCGTTAAATTTCCGCCAAAACAACATCAATCCCAGTTAGCGTAGGAGTTTGACAGCGATCTTTTAAACAAAATTCGAGTGATAATAGGTCATTAAGTAAATCATAATTGTTGAGGACATGAATCACAACATTAGACTTAAATACTCAGTACTACACTCACCACATTATTATGCTAAGCTGCAAGTTACAATCCTAACTGGCAGCCAAAGGGCAATTATTCGCTATCCATCCGCGTATATTTAAGATCATTTTTTTCCGTAATTCTGCCTCAAATGTATTAATATGAGATGCAGGACTGCTTAATGTTGTCATTTGTTCGCTCATGTGCACACTTCAAAATTTCAAAAGAAATGATCTGGACTAATGCTGCGCACACTCACCGACGTAAACGCAGTCCTCTGTCAGCTGTTACGTTCAAATTAATGAGAGCCTTATGTAAATGAAAAATTACTTCCCTTCCGTATCGTAGATTTTATCGTAGGATTTTGGGAAACCCCGTCGAATCCTGTCAGCTGAATGCTCTCTCACCACACAGTGTTGCCAAACAGTACATATCGAAATCATTTACAAAACAAACTTGGAAAAATTTTAATTTTTGTTAAAATAACTTAAAAACAATGTTGAATAATGTTAATTATAGATAAATGAACTATTTGCATTTGTTGGTTTTTGGCTTTGGCTTATTAAAATATAAAAATTGTAATTGATAACGCGGATGTGTGTAAAAGTATGTAAGCAAAAATATCAATGGCAACATTGTGTAGATACAACCAAACACAAACACACACAAGCCGATATATTGGGTAAATACATATGTAACTAAAAGAGCGTAGTTTTACTCTACCGCTGAGAAAATTCCGATAGACGAAAAACTTACACACTATTGGAACAATTCGATTTGACCAATATATTCAATAAAATCTATAGTCATCATCATTAGCTATAATGGCTTCACATCTTCAAGCCATACTTTGTGTTAATTTCTGTGCAAATTGTGCAAAATCGGTAACCTGCGACTCCAAATCGGCCGGATTTGCTTTAATAATTGTCGTCCATATTGTAACTATAACCGAACCTTTTTAAATGGGGTTAGCATCAGGCGAATGCGCAAGCAAATCCAACATATCAACACCATTTTGCTGTTTCCACTCTACGCAACTTCCGCTCGATGCTTGTGATCGTCGACTTCTTCCAAAATTCAGGCTTGGATATTTCTTCCAAACATCTTCACAGCTGACTGTAATAATGTTTTTGGGAAAATTTTATTCATCAAACGCTCAAATCCCTTTTCGTAGATGCAGCCCCAAGCATGAACCCTAACTGGATCGTAATAGTTCGTTGAAGTTGTGGTGTTCTGAATTTACCTTAACCGACGATTCCGACGCATTACCTCCACTAGAGACTGCAGCCCTCGGACTGCCCACCTGGGCAAAAATTAGCGAGGAAACGATTTCGCTCCTCCTGTCTTGCGAGAGGTGGTTTCGGTATTCCGCTCCGGATTTTCGGCTACCAGCTCAAGTTTGTTTTGTTTGTTGTGTTGTTGTTGTGTTTTCGTTAAAGTTAATGTTGTATTAAGTGGGTCCCCACTAGAAGCCGCTATCCAAAACCCGTAGGTTGTAGTCGTCCTTTAAGGGTCCCATGGTTGTCTGTATCATGGCAGGGAGGCTATCCAAGGGTTAATACATGTCCTAGTTGCTCATGCATTCAGAGCCAGATCGGACGCAATGACGGGAGTCATCACAACCGCACCTACAACGCCAACCCAATGGTGTCGGGTTTGGAACGTACTCCGAGGCCTGCCCAGATTTTAGTGAAAGGGGGGCAGTCACAGCATTAGCGCACCAGCCATTTCTGTTGAGTTTCACCTCAACATACTCAGATGGCAGAATGCCGCGACTACCAGCATAGGGGTCAAAGGTAAAAAAAGAATGCCATAGAAGAGAATTAGTCCAAATTCGAGTGCAGGGGGTCGTCACCGTTCAGGTTTCCAAAGAGAAAGGGGCCAGTGACAACAATGACTTTTCTGGTGTACGGCGCGAAAAGAAAAAGTAAGCATGGGTAGAAGTGGGCAAAAAAGAGAAAGGTGTGGATTTTGCTAAAAGTGTGTGTCTTATTGGACTAGAATATGCTAAGTCCGTAAATCCGCAACCGTAAGTTGTTTTTTCATAGCTTTTATATTTCCGATAAAATTAAGTCTAAGAAGAATATTACATCTCTTTTAATCATTCCAACAATACCAAATACATCTATATTTGGGACAACAAAGTTTTTCATGTTTGCCCGCTCAGAAAGCACTAAGCGACGCAGTGAAGTAAGTGTCGTGTCGATTTGTTTTGGGCGGACAAATGCCCCGTTTAACGTAAATACATACTAGAATGTAGTGCGTTGGGGAATAAATTCGTAGAGTTTTTACCGAAGCCTTTTATTTAAACCAAAATACAATAACTATATCAATAAGTTAATCAATTGTATATTCACCGTTGCTGTTTACAACCTTTTCCCTTCTCTCGACTAATTTGTTGACGCCGATTCGCCAAAATCACGTCGTCTGATGTCAAAAACGTCATTGAGCAGTCTTCAAGGACTTGTTTTTTATCTTTAATATGATATGACAGCGAGCGGAAAAGATGGTAATCGGTAGGTGCAAGGTCCGGAGAATACGGCGGCTGCTGAAGGACCTCTCATTCGAGCTCTTGTAGTGCGGTTTTGACGACTTGTGCAACATGGTGCCTGACGTTGTCGTAAAGGAGGTTGGTTTGACTATTAGGTAATTTCAGCCGAATAGCCTCTTTCACGCGGTGTAGCTCAGCAATGAGGAACTTCTTGTTGGCCGTGGCATTCTTTTCGACCACTTTCCAGTGCACCATGCCCTCCTAGTCACACCAAACAAATGTCATTGGATGAAGATTTGGCTTGATTCTCGGCTTTAGTGTATCTTCTGCAGCCACTCACTGCTTTCTTTGCTTCATATTGATATATAGACACCGTTTCTCATCTCCCGTGACGACTCGGTACCAAAAGCTTTGTTTATGACCGCGTATTGCTCGATGGTGGGCGAGAAGCTGAGAAGCATTTGATGGTGACTTTCTTTATATTTTTCGTTGAACTAAAGCAGGGCGAATCGGAATATGACCAAAGCATCAAATATGTAACATACCGTACATACCGTATGCTCGCTCAGCTTGGACGATGACAAATCGACACGACTTTTGCTTTTTGACTCTTGAATTTTTGAGCGCGGAATTTTCAAAATTTGTAGAAGTTAGTAGGCGGAGGTTTTGAATGTGTAGAATTCGGATGTTAGAACGCTCGGTGTAAAAATGGAGCGTTAGAACACAGGATGTTGAACATACTCATAATTTTCAGATATGTAGATTTTACATTATTTTTATTTAGTACTAGCCATAGATGGGCACAATGCATTATATTATATATTTACTGCATTACAAATAGCGAACTAAATTTCGTTATTAGTAAAATTTTACTGATTACTGAAAAAAAAATTGTAGTTAAAATATTTTTTTATTAATCATTGAATAAAAGTTTACTGAAGTTTTGTTTTAATATTTTTGCAGTAATAATATTTTTTTCTGATGACTGGAAAAAAATTGTAATTAGTAAAAATACTGGGGCAATCTCAGGCTCATGGGCCATTATGATGCCGATGGGGAGCTTGTCCCTATCTCTCCTAAAACCGGTGTGTGCTTTTCAAATATTTTAGAATATACCTGATTTCTGCAGAACTGAGATCTTCCAGTTCATCAAAAATTGTCTACCTAGAATACTAAGGCTACGTCTGGATAGAGCAAAACAATGGCACAGTCGAACCTTCCGTCTCTAGATTATCTCTTCCTCCTCTTCATCTAACCAACTACTACAGAAGTCATGTGTTTGCACACCCATCCTTTGGGCGTATCTACCTATTAGGCACTGTCCCGTTATGACTGAAACCAGTTTGTTAAGACTATGCTTATTTTGGTGTAGCAGAGATTCTGTGCGTTTAGCATTTAGAGTCGGCCACATTTGTCGGTCGATTCTGCAGGTGGTTTCATTACTCCATCTTTCGCTGATTTCTCTTACGATTTCTTCAAGGATAAGTAGCTTACATGCTTGTAAGGGTATCCCTATGTCATTGTCTATGTACTCATCCGTCAATTTGGTGCCGAGTCCCGCTAGTTCATCGGCTCTGCAATTACCCTCAATGTCGCGATGACCAGGAACCCATGTTACCTTTAGGTGAAATGACTCGGTCACCTTGTGTGGCGTTTCATGGCTACCTTGGAGGTTATCGACGGCTTTGTGAGGGATTCTATCGCCCCCTGGCTATCAGTGAAAATGCAGATATCATTTCAAGATATCGCATCACGCTGTACCAGTGCCGCGGCTTTCAACTGCAACACACTAACGAAAAGGAAAACTGAAGGAGATACCCAGATAAAAATGCCGATCATGTAATTTGATCTACATTGACTTTTTTCAGCAAAGAGTTACTAGTAGTCACAAATCCATACCCAACCACTAGATTCAATGAAATATTTATGAAAATTTTTTGTATATATGTTATTCGCTATTAGCTTTTATTTAAACAAGCACAAAAGCAAAAGCAAACGCAAACACAATTTGCATTTTTTCATTTTAATAGCCTAATGTTTATTTAGACAACTTGTCGTTCAGCCGAGTCAGTGGAACCACACGGCATGCTAACATATATTTATTTAAATGTATGCATAGAACAGCTATCAAGTGTAGAAATTTTACCAGTACTTTCATTTCCGAAATCACAGAATGTTTTTTGAGGTGTTTGAGATTTTTGAGGCCTTTCCCTACTTCACCACATAATTGTTGAACATTTTTTTGACTTAATCTTCTGTTTGCATTGTTGTTGTTTCTAAACTACTTACTTAGGTCCTGCAGCACTTGGTCTATCCAACAAAGATGTGGTCTTCTTCTTTCTATTCCGTTTTGGGGTACCGTTTCGTAGGTTTGCCTTGCTGGAGCGTCTTCGATCATACGAGTGACATGAACATGCTTCTTTATACAATTATTTTGTTTGGATTGTACGGCAGTTACAGTTATGAGGTGATGATTTCGTTATATCCTACACAAAATACAAAGAGCCACAACTCAAGTTTTTCAATCTTGGTTTTCCGTGCATTAATTCATAGTTTATATCTAATATATCGCAGTCATAAAAATTTGTTTTAAGATAATACTTCAAACAAGGTGGACTTTATTTAGTGATAATTTGAATCCATTCATAATACAAAATATAATTTCACATAATTTCTATTTCAGCCGTTGCTGAATATTTTCGGTCCCAAGGTCTGACTCGTTTTTATTTAGTGTGCCATATGTTCCTTTTATTTTTTTGAGGAAAAGAAGATAACACAAAACTAAAAATATTTATTGAGTACATAAATGATTTAATTTCCCTTACATTTTAACTACCAATAAACAATAAATATTTACTGTTACGATTAATCAAATCATATTATCAATACTTTTACGGCCGCCGTAGCCGAATGGGTTGGTGAGTGATTACCATTCGGAATTCAGAGAGAGAACGTTGGTTCGAATCTCGGTGAAACCAAAATTAATAAAAAACCTTTTTCTAATTGCGGTCGCCCCTCGGCAGGCAATGGCAAGCCTCCGAGTCTATTTCTGCCATGAAAAAGCTCCTCATAAAAATATCTGCCATTTGGAGTCAACTTGAAACTGTAGGCCCCTCCATTTGTGGAACAACATCAAGACGCACACCACAAATAGGAGGAGGAGCTCGGCCAAACACCCAAAAAGGGTGTACGCCCCAATTATATATATATATATATAAACTTTTACTGAAACTTCTTTCAGTAATCAGTAAAATTATTTGTACTGCGTTTTTCTCCAGTAAACAGTAAACAAATATTTTTACTGCAATTCGTTCCAGTAATCAAAAAAAATATTTGCAGTGAAATTTTGTTCAGTAATCAGTGAAAGTTTACTGGTAAACAAACTAAATTGCAATATTAGTAAAAAATTATATTTACTGCTCCTGAAATGCGGCCATCTATGATTCACATTCATTCATTCAGCCTTTCACACAATACGCGCGCTAGAACCTTATATTCGATATTGTGAAAACTAATCCAGCGGTAATTTGGCACAGATTGCAGGATCGCCCTTCTTATGGATTGGGCACGGTACACTTAAATTCCAATCGGCAGGCATGCTTTCATCCGACCATATTTTGCATAGAAGCTGATGCATGCATCTCACCAGCTCCTCACCGCCATGTTTGAATAGCTCAGCCAGCAGTCCGTCGGCGACCGCGGCTTTGTTGTTCTTTAGACGCGTTATCGCTATTCTCACCTCGTCATGATCGGGTATCGGAACGATAATTCCGTCGTCAACGATTGGGATATCGGGATCTTCAAATTCTCTGTGACATGCGCAGCTGTCACTATTTAATAGGTTCGAAAAGTGTTCCCTCCATAATTTAAGAATGCTCTGGATGTCAGTCACCAGATCGCCGTCTTTGTTCTCACAGTGAACCCTCCGGTCTTGAAACCTTCTGTAAGCCGCCGAACTTTCTGGTAGAATTTTCGGGCGTTGATCGTATTGGCCAGCATCTCAAGCTCCTCGCACTCACTTATTTCAGCCTCTCGTTTCTTCTTTCGGATAATACGTCTCTCTTCCTTTCTTAGCTCTCTATAGCGATCCCAGATGGCTCGCGTTGCGCCCGATCGCAGCATGGCTCTATAGGCAGCATATTTGCTTTCGGCAGCAGCGTTACATTCCTCGTCGTACTAACTGTTTTTTCGGGCTCGCCGGAATCCGATTTCTTCTTCGGCGGCGTTACCTAGAGAACAAGAAATGTTGCTCCATTGCTCGTGCATGCTGGTTTGTTGGGCAGTACTCTCTGAGAGCAGGAGTGAGAGTCGAGTGGCAAATCTTCTGGCTGTCTGTTGTGATTGCAGCTTTTTAATGTCGAACATTCTTTGTGTAGTTAGATGTACGCTTTTCGGTGCCCAGAGGCGTGTGCATAGTTTGGCTGCAACAAGGTAATGATCCGAGTCGATGTTGGGTCCTCGGATCGTACGTACATCTAAAACACTGGAAGCGTGTATTCCATCTATCACAACATGATCGATCTGGTTTCGCGTTTTCCGATCAAGAGACAGCCACGTTGCTTGGTGTATTTTCTTGTGATGGAATCTGGTGCTGAAGACTACCATGTTTCGGGCCCCGGCGAAGTCGATCAGCCTCTGTCCGTTACCGGATGTTTCGTTGTGCAGGCTGAATTTTCCGACTGTAGGACCAAAAATTCCTTCCTTGCCCACCCTGGCGTTGAAGTCGCCAAGCACGATTTTTATGTCGTGGCGGGGGCAGCGCTCATAGGAACGTGCCAAGCGCTCATAGAAGAAATCTTTGGTCGCATCGTCCTTCTCTTCCGTCGGGGCGTGGGTGCAAATTAGCGATATGTTTAAGTAACGGGCTTTGATGCGGATTGTTGCGAGACGCTCGTCCACCGGAGTGAACGACGAAGTCTTTCTCCCACAACAAATCCGACACCGAATTTGCACTCCTTTACATGGCAGCTGTAGTAGACGTGGCAAGGTCCTATGGTTTTCTTTCTTTGCCCCGTCCATCGCATCTCTTGGATGGCAGTGATGTCAGCCTTTACTCTCACGAGGACATCAACCAGCCGGGCAGAGGCACCTTCCCCATTAAGGGACTGGACATTCCAGGTGCATGCCCTCGAATCATAGTCCTTAGTTCGTTTGCAGGGGCTGGCATCAGTGTTGGAAGTTCTCATCCGAGGCTTTGCAGTTCTTTTCACTGGGGGGAATTTTTAAGTGGCGGGTCCCAAACCCAGCGCACAACCAGCCATCCTTGAATGTTTCACCTTCTCACTTTAGCTCACTCCCGAACGGATGTTCGGAAGATACCCAGAGGTTAATCCCGGGAGTTGTGAGCTGCTTGAACCATATTAAGAAGAATCGTCCTGGCCACTCCCAAGTAAATGGCGATCAGTAACTTTCCCCACTTGCCTGGACTAAAGTTAGTGATACGTTTCCCTGATCACAAAGTTGTTTTTTATAAGCTGGCCTTGATATCACTCCATGATATATTGCCTCCAATTGACCACACAACGCTCAGTGCCGCTCCTTGTATTTTATTTAAAAGCAAATATTTATATTTGATATTTCAAATTTTACCGAACGCTTAAATGTGTACCGACTGCGCCACACAAATAATTATGTGTGTTCGAAACAATCCAAAAGTTGAGTTTTGTTATTTTAAGCTAAATATAATAACAATCAAAACTTTAATTTTGTTTATTTAAACTTCATTAATAATCAAAAACCTCAATTTTGTTATTTTTAACTTTAATTTCATAAATAACCGAACTTCGTCCAGTTGATTCCAAGCTTATTCTAGAATTAATTAAAAATTTGTTTTCCAGTTGGCAACTGATTGATATTCGCCACTCTTCTTATCTATAAATTCTACTCAAAAGATTAAATACAAAAATAGAATCAATATTTATCCCACGACAAGAGCAACGAAGGTCAAAACAAGAGTTGTACAACCGTATTTGCCTATTTAAGTCTACGGGAAAGGGAGTTTGTGGCGAAGACGTAAGTCCCGCAGATTTGTTGACCTTCAACTTCATAACTGCATCCTTGATCCCAGCTAGACTAGTGCAGGATGTTTTTATTTTAATACTGGTTATTGAGCTGCCCATTTAGAAGCTAGTTAGATTCACGGCTAAGAGCGATGTTGCAAATTACTTGAAACTGTTTTTTTCATCTACGGATCTTGTCATCATTGGAAATCAGTAAAGCCCCATTCAGATCTCTGATTGGCTGATTACTACTACACTGCTGGATGGTTCGGCGGCCAACTATGCGGTACAGATGTCTCATAATGTTTGCTTCTGCTGCCGCCTCGACATCACTAACAGGATCTTCAATGAACTTTGATTTATTTACTTGCTTCGCCGCCTCTCTGTAGGCTGACCGAAGGTAACCAACGCTGATAAGTTGCTTTTTGAGTTCATTTCTTCACTGAATAATTCTCCAAGTAAAATCAGAGGTCCATGGTTTGATATTGATGGCTTTTATTGTGTGAATTTTCTCTTAAGCGATTTGCCTGAGCGTGGCATTTGTAGATTCCCAATGTCTGATTAGTGAGCAACTTCTCGCGAAAGGTGCTAGTCATTTCTTTTCAGGTCGCAGGATAGCGTAGCAGCTGGACGTTGAATCGCATATGTCTGGTTTTCTTCTTGCTTTTCAGCTTAATCTTGACGTCGCCAGTAGTAAGCTCGTGGTAACTGTCACGTCTGGCACACATCAATTAGTCTGCTGTCGTTGTTGTTGTGTGTTCCGCAGTCAGGTGCGCCTATGATTTGCTTTAGACCAGAGTTGTTGTTGCCTATTTGCGCATTGAAGTCGCCCATGTGGAAAGTAATTACGAGTAGAACTCGTCTCTGGCAGGATAGTCAGTGTCCTCTGTCGGCGCTAAGCATGGGATGCTAACGTACCGATGAGCGTTACTGCAGAAGTGAGCTAGAACTATGCGATCTGAGATTGGCTTCCGAGAGTGCAAGGTGTTACACATTTTCCTGGAAATTACTAAGCTTTCACCACTATAATTTTTTTCGCAGTTCATTATTGTTTTGGCATTCTATATCATTTGGCTTACGCCAAATATGTCGATGTTGTAGGTCGCCATCTGTACTTCATGGGGGATGATTCCCTGAGAGTTCTGTTCGTGTCCAAGTTCGTGTGATTAGTCACATAGATTATTACCAGAGTAGGTGATTAGCCTTCCGCTACCAGCCCGCCGCTTCCTCTTCTTGGCGCATTGTGTAACTGTCTGTTTTTGCTCGTTTTTGCAGTCACAATGGAAGTAATGCGCTGGCTATTGTGCGAAAGTGAGATTGAATAGCATCATTTTCTTGGGATTGGGGAGTGAGTTGAAAGATGTTGTGTGGTAGGATTTTGTTTTTAAACAAGGAAAATTTGGAAGCATCAGAGCATTCAGCATTACATAAAAGCAGCAGTTCCTATAGGCAACAACATATATCTTTAGTAAAAGCTGCATTTTGAGGCGTAGAATTGCTGTTACTAATGCAATTCTAAAGAACAAAACAAACACAATCCCGCGTTAAATTTCCGCCAAAACAACATCAATCCCAGTTAGCGTAGGAGTTTGACAGCGATCTTTTAAACGGAATTCGAGTGATAATAGGTCATTAAGTAAATCATAATTGTTGAGGACATGAATCACAACATTAGACTTAAATAATCAGTACTACACTCACCACATTATTATGCTAAGCTGCAAGTTACAATCCTAACTGGCAGCCAAAGGGCAATTATTCGCTATCCATCCGCGTATATTTAAGATCATTTCTTTCCGTAATTCTGCCTCAAATGTATTAATATGAGATGCAGGACTGCTTAATGTTGTCATTTGTTCGCTCATGTGCACACTTCAAAATTTCAAAAGAAATGATCTGGACTAATGCTGCGCACACTCACCGACGTAAACGCAGTCCTCTGTCAGCTGTAACGATCAAATTAATGAGAGCCTTATGTAAATGAAAAATTACTTCCCTTCCGTATCGTAGATTTTATCGTAGGATTTTGGGAAACCCCGTCGAATCCTGTCAGCTGAATGCTCTCTCACCACACAGTGTTGCCAAACAGTACATATCGAAATCATTTACAAAACAAACTTGGAAAAATTTTAATTTTTGTTAAAATAACTTAAAAACAATGTTGAATAATGTTAATTATAGATAAATGAACTATTTGCATTTGTTGGTTTTTGGCTTTGGCTTATTAAAATATAAAAATTGTAATTGATAACGCGGATGTGTGTAAAAGTATGTAAGCAAAAATATCATTGGCAACATTGTGTAGATACAACCAAACACAAACACACACAAACCGATATATTGGGTAAATATGTATCTAAAAGAACGTAGTTTTACTCTACCGCTAAGAAAATTCCGATAGACGAAAAACGGAAGCTAACTTATGAAAATATCGAGCGAGAATGACAAAAATGGAAGAAGCGTTTTGACAAAAAACATTCACTCACATCGAGAGCGAAGCAACCCCTACTGGTGAGTCGTGAAAATTAGAGCCGAAGAATCGTGGTCCGTATCGGTATCTAATGAAATATGTACCGGGAATTCCTATAAAATCGCGTAATTTTTCTTCTGTTTACGAATCTAGCAAACTTACACCCTGGTGTGTCATCTGTCGTGAATTTGATGATGACTACTCAAGTAGTACCGATTCTGAAGATAACGGAATCGGGGACGATTCCATATCAGGAAGGGCCGACTGTCAGCGAGCTGCTAGCCCCGCCAATTAGATAGTGTTATGAGCAATGTGGCATCGGCATACCTGAATTGCAGCGTCGGTCGATAAAGATATCTCCTGAAAAATCGAGGGGAGTCGGACAGAACGTTAACGGAGACGGTCGCAAACACAGTATATATATATATATATATACTTGTATATACGAGTACATATTAGGTTTTTAATTTTAAATTAACTTTGTTGTAAATAATCATAATAAACAATACCATTAATTTGTGTAAATATATATACGCACTGTAAGTACAAACGAATTAATTAAATTATGTACAGCCTGTCTAATAGAAGCGTGACCGCCATGACTTACACACTATTGGAACAATTCGATTTGACCAATATCTATACTAATATTATAAAGAGGAAAACTTTGTTTGTTTGTTTGTTTGTAACGAATAGGCTCAAAAACTACTGGACCGATTTTAAAAATTCTTTCACCATTCGAAAACTACATTATCCAAGAGTAACATGGATTACATTTGATTTTGGAAAAAAATAGGGTTCCGTAAGATATTTGGATTTTTCGGACACAAACTGAAAAAAATCTTATATATAAAATAAAGTCAACTTTTTGTGTGTGTTCGCTAACTGGCCGTGTCTGCACCGAATTAAACCAAACTTACACACAATGTTAAGAAGGTATTGAAGATGGTTTCCGTATAGTTTGGATACCTATTGGTGGATAGGGCTCGAGATATAGGTCAAAACGTGGACCCGGGTAACCTTCGGATGTGTATGTACAATATGGGTATCAAATGGAAGCTGTTGGTGAATGCCTTAGTTCAGAGTATTTTTCATGCCGCTCCGTGACTAGGGTCTCGAGATAGAGACCAAAACGTGGACCCTGGAAAGTGTTTGTACAATATGGATATCAAATTGAAGCTGTTGGTGAATGCTTTAGTACAGAGTATTTTTCATGCCGCTCCGTGACTGGGGTCTGGAGTAAGAGACCAAAACGTGGACCCTAGAATGTGTTTGTACAATATGGATATCAAATTGAAGCTGTTGGTGAATGCTTTAGTACAAAGTATTTTTCATGCCGCTCCGTGACGGGGGTCTCGAGATATAGGTCAAAACGTGGACCCGGGTAACCTTTGGTTGTGTACGTACAATATGGGTATCAAATGGAAGCTGTTGATAAGTGCTTTAATACGGGGTAATTTTCATACCTATTGATGACTAGGGTCTGGAAATGTATGCCAAAACGTGGACCCGCCGTGTCTTTGCACCGAATTAAACCAAACTTACACACATTGTTAAGGAGGTATTGAAGATGGTTTCCGTATAGTTTGGATATCTATTGGTAGATAGGGTCTCGAGATATAGGTCAAAACGTGGACCCGGGTAACCTTCGGATGTGTATGTACAATATGGGTATCAAATGGAAGCTGTTGGTGAATGCTGTAGTTGGAGTATTTCCATCCGCTCCGTGACTAGGGTCTCGAGATAGAGACCAAAACGTGGACCCTAGAATGTGTTTGTACAATATGGATATCAAATGAAAGCTGTTGATAAGTGCTTTAATATGGGGTAATTTTCATACCTATTGATGACTAGGGTCTCGAAATATATGCCAAAACGTGGACCCGCCGTGTCTTTGCACCGAATTAAACCAAACTTACGCACATTGTTAAGTAAGTATTGAAAATGGGTTTTGTAAAGTTTGGTTGTAATTCGGAGCACTGGCAACGGGTACAGCGTTCTTTTGAACCAGCCATAATGTCGCTTACTTTTTTAACGCTTGGGGTGGAACTGAACTGTTAAATTGACAGTGTGAGTTACAATGTGTCAATAGTTCTTTCTGATTTGGATGCCATAAGGAAAAAACGTAAGTGCAACATGTAAAAATTGTTTGTGAATTTTTTTGGAGTGGATTTTGGAATAGTGAATAATTTTTTACGAAATTTGAGAATTTAATGTGAAATCCGAATGAAATTATGTGTTCGTGCTCCAATGCTTAATAAAACATATAAATTGAAACGAAAAATTCATGGATGATCTGGAAAAAAGACGATTGTTTATTCATATACGTTGATTTGAAATTTAAAAACAATCTTCTTTTTTCCTGATTTTCAATTTATATTTTATATTTACTCAAAAACAAATAGAAAAACAAAAAATATTGTTTATGCCAAAGCGCTTGAATAAAGAATAAAGAAATAAATAATATGAAAACCATATATTTTCTGTTCTAAACCATATCTATTCTATTTTAGTGTGCCCAGCGAAGGGGGCCGGGTTTGCTAGTATTCGCGTCTAATTTCCGCACTGATGCCAGCATTTTGATTTATGATGTTTATCAGATCACTTACTGCAATTTCGTTTGATATTCCTTTTAGAATAACTAAGGGACGCTTATTTCTTGCGTTCTCCGCTTTGAGATCTGTAAATTCTGAAAGTTTTTGCATCGTAAACGTGAGATTTCGTGAGCAATAGTATTTTTGATTTCGCGTTGATGTTTCCTGATTCTTTAAGCTGCTTTTTTATTTCTTTAGAGATACTATCTATTGTATCTATGATTTGTATTGTTGACATCATATTGCGTAGTGGATCATTAATTGTATTGCTGGGTATAATTTTTTACTTAGATACGAACTTTCTGAAGACAATAAAAGCTCTTCCAGTCCCAAGCCTTTTCAGTGCAAGGAAAGTTTTCGTATTGAAAGTCCTTTAAGCATAGAGAGCTTAAAGCTTAAAGCTTAACCTCGTCTTTAATCACTCTATTCGTTAACGATGTGCAGCTTTCAGCTTAAAGCTTAGACTTTCGCGCCAATATCATTTAACGACACAGATAGGCTTTGAGAACGCTTGTATGTAGCTGATTCCTTATGAAAAAAGAGGTTGTCTGTAAAGTCGATTTACTGACGATAGTTTAACGTGACAACGTCATAAGAAAATACTGATGTAAAGGTTGCAATTTTCAAAACAAAATTTAAATTTTATTTGTTTGATAGATATTTTGTATGGATATAGAGAAGGAGGTAAATAGAATCGCAATGGAATTGATCAAGTTACATTTACGCAAACGTAAAAATTACGAAACATTTATCAAATTCATGAAAGATATGTTCAGTTTCGATAGTGCATCAGACGTTAATAAGTCAACAACACGAAGAGGCACCATCATCGATTTGACTTTTTCAAGACACATTACACCCCTTTTCATTTCCTACTTTTCCTATCATCATCCTATTCTCAACAGAGAAATGGTTCATTACCATGCACACAGGAAGAAGGCATACGCAAATACATATATGTGAATTTATACACATATGCGATATACATACATATATACGCTCACTCAAGTAGGAGAGAGCCAGATGTCGAACGTTCCCGAACGCGGAGCCCGATTGTGCGTCTTTGTCGTTCGTTCCGAGCTCTCTATTGTGTTGAGGATATTGGTAATTTGGGATAATTCAAGGTTTAATAGTGGGAGAAAGGAATTGTTTTTTGGGATGTTTTCCTCCATGAAAGTTCGTATGTTGATCAGGAATGATGCGTATTGGTCAAGTCTTGTAACATGAATTATTTTAAATGTCCTGTCTTGTATTTTTGCTTGTCCATTGTTTATTGTGACCAGGTGCGATAGAGTATAGTTCGTTATTTGCAGTTCGTTTGCCAATATGCTGGTGATGAAGAGTGATCTGTAAAAGATTAATGGATATTTAGCTTCTGTTATTGCTCTTGTGAACAATTTTTCCTGTTTCTGTGAGGACAGTTGTTGACTTGCCCTCTTTCACAATTTCTTTTTTAAATTTCGGGGTAAGCTTCGTTCCTTAACGTTTATTTATTCTAACATATATGATATCTCCCTTGTTATATTTTCGAGATGGTTGGCGATTTTTATTGTGGTTATCTACGTCATGGATAGTCAAGCAGCAATAAGAGCAATAAGCTCATATTGTATTAAGTCCAAAAATGTTCGACGGAGCAGGGAGGCCATAGAAAGGCTAGCCGGAAACAGTAGGCTGCATATCTACTGGGTACCTGGTCACAAAGGCATTATAGGGAACGAAATAGTAGATGAGATAGCAAAAAGTGCTGTGAGACTACCATTTGAACAAGAGAACGACATACCGAGACCGCTAAACACAATATACAATGAAATGGACGACCACATTAAAGCTAGGTGGACTAACCTGACCACATGCAAAACAGCAAAACTCATGTGTAGAACTAACGACAAAAAACTTACTCAATTCGTACTTACGCTCTCGCGAAAGGAATGCAGAACTATCATAGGTATGCTAACAGGTCACAATCTATTGGCTGCACATGCGTACAAGATAGGGATTGCTAACACGGACAAATGCAGAAAATGCAGAGAGGATGTTGAGGAGACTTTAGAACACCTTCTGTGCGTTTGTCCGGCATTATCAAAAACGCGACTAAGATGCCTGGGAGCCCCACTGTTTGAGGGTCCGGAAGACGTCTCAAAAGCGGAGCTCCCAGCCCTACTTAGATCCGCCAGCGCTGACATCCTACATGATGTCTACTTAAGGTATTCATAAAGGTCGGTCTCCATCTGGTATCGCTAGGGACCAAAAGGTCTATGCGTGGCTTATTGCCAACCAGGCTAACCTAACCTAACCTATCTACGTCATTATTTTGTTTGTCTATGAGTCTCTGTACGTTAGTCTGTCGTACTTTCTCGAGTGTTTTCGGATCAGTATTAATTTTTCGTCCGAAAAATAAGTCTAAAGGCTTCTTTCTTGTTGTGCTATGAATTGTAAAGTTGCATTCATATAACGCTCTTTCTAAGAGTTCAGAAAATATTTTATAAGTGCCTTCAGCTTTGAGGCAGCGCATGATCTCTGTAAGAGTGGAATGAAACCGTTCCACCTGGCCATTCACAGAGCTCGTATATGGCGGCGATGTGAATATTTTTACACCTAATTGATCTTTTAGCATGAAATTGATTGCTGCGGAATTAAAGGATTTTTCGTTATCGAATATTATCATTTCCTGTACTCCAAATAGGAAGAGAATTTCTCGAAGAGGTTCCTTAATGTCTTCTATGGCTCTAGAGTTTATAATTCGTCCATGGGCGTATTTCGAGAACTTATCGATGGCCGTTAATACCAGTTTGTTTTCAGTTCTGGTATGTGAAGTATTTGACCCGGAAAGGTAGGTATGGGGGTTTTTCTCAGTTCTGGTCTTATTGGTTGCCGGTCGTACTTGTTAAGTTTGCAGATTGAGCATTGTTTTACGATTCTATTAATTTTATTATTCATGCTGGGAAAATAGTACTTTTCCAGAATTTGGACTTTGTTTTCCTTAGCGTTGCGATGTGCTCTTGTGTGTCTTTCTATAATAATTCCCTCCTGCTGCTTTTCATTTTTAATATCTTCTGCTAATAATTGTGTAAACCTAACTTTGTAATTTGCGAAATTATCTGGGAAAATCTCTTGAATCTTTCCCATCAGGGACTCTGGAGCTTTGATGCCGTTTATCACCGACGGATTTAAATATTTTTTTAGAAGTGAAACGAGTTTCTTGGAAGTGAACTCATTTTTTGTAATAGTATGCCGATGAATTGTAGGGAAAACGATTTGGAATGCATATGCCGATGTTGAATCTATGTTTAGAATTATTTGGTTTTTGAAGACGTTTAATGGAGTTCCGACGCTGCAGATAAGGTTTTGTCCTGAACTGCTGTCACTTTTAGTCATTTCTGACATAGTATGGACTCCCGATTCTAATGGGATTCTTGAAAGGGCGTCGGCCACAACATTACTTTTTCCTGGCTTGTAATGAAGCTCATAGTTATACTCCTCGAGTATAGTCTTCCAGCGCTTCATTTTGCTGTTATATGTAGTTCTTATGGCTGAGCGCATAAGTAAGCGGTTGATGGTCTGTATAGATCTTTACTTTGGCGGAGCCATACAAGTAATTTCGAAGAGAGTTTAGGGCCCAGATGATGGCGAGCATCTCCTTCTCATTTGCCGCGTAATGCTCCTCCGCTTTACTCAATGTCCGAGAAATAAAAATTATGAGCTTATCCTTTTGGGAAAGGACAGCTCCAAGCGCGAAATCCGATGCGTCCGTCGTGAGTTCGAAGTCTTTGTCGTAGTCAAGATAGGATAGTAAAATGTCTTTTGAGACTAGGGAGTTTTTTCATTTGTTAAAAACCTCGTTTCCTGCTCTATCGAGTTTTATCGCAATTTTAGGGGATTGACGTTCTGACACATGGCCTTCTTCGCCTTTTAGCATTGTTGTTAAAGGTTTGGCCAATTTAGCGTAGTCTCTTATGAACCGACGATAGTAGCCGGAGAGGCCAATGAACGATCTTAAATTTTTCAAAGTTTTTGGTACAGGAAAATTAACATCGCCTCGACTTTCTTTGGATTAGTTTTTATGCCGGTTTGTGATATTACAAACCCCAACAATTCCACTTCTTGTTTGAAGAAATGGCACTTGTCGAGTTGTACCTTCATATTGGCATTTTCCAATGTTTTGAAAATACTTTCGATGTGACGTACATGCTCTTCTTCTGACTTACTGTAAATGATGATGTCGTCTATATAGACGTGACATATCTTCCCAATAAAATAATGAAGGATGTCGTCTAACGCACGCTGGAATACCGCGGGTGCGTTCTTCAAGCCAAATGGCAGACGGGTAAACTTGTATTTTCCATTGTTTATGGAAAATGCGGTTTTCTCTACGTCCGAGGTTGTAAGTGGAATTTGATAGAATCCCCTTTTGAGATCGAGGACGTCTGCTATCTCTGGGATAGGATATCTGTCTGGTATTGTCAGTGAATTTAACTTCCTGTAGTCGATCACCATTCTATACTGTTTATTCCCCTGTGAATCTGGTTTGTTATTCACGATCCAAATTGGGAAATTATACGGCGATCGTGATGGTTGTATTATTCCATCACTTAGAAGTTTAATGATTTGTTTTTCTACCTCACTTTTAAGCGAAGCTGGATATGGGTAAAATTTACTGTAAACAGGAGTGTTCGTAGTAGTTCGTATTTCTCCAGTGACTTTTGTCGTTTAAGTTAGTTTTTCGTCGGGTTACGAAAAGAGATTCAGAAATTTCTTTACTAAAGTGTCTACAGTTTCCATTTGGTAATCAGTCAAGTGCTCGTCTTGTAGTCCGATAGAGTTTATACTTTGGCTACTTATGCAAAATTTTGATTTTGTCGCGGATAACCATGAGGTTTTTGTCAGTAAAAATGACTGCATTCAGTTCTCTCAAGCTGTCGTTTCCCAGTATTGCATGGAAAGATTTTAGAGTAGACATGACGTAAAATTTGAGCTTGTCGTCTAAATTGAATAAGTTAACATAAGTATATTTGTATGTCTCCTGCAACTGATTTTGCGAAGAATGGGGTGTAGTTAGGTACTTCTTTTTTTATTATGTAGTATGATTATAAGTCGGATATGCCTTAACATTAATATTCATAAAAACATTTTGTTTTGGCTTTTATTTTATTGTCCACTTATGCATTCACTGTGCTGTGCCGTTTAAATAAAGTATCATATTTCTTAAAAGGTTCATTACTCTTGAAAGTAAACGCAAATATAGCTAACGTAATTATTATATGCGCGGCGCGTGAATGCTAGAATCATATTACACAAGTAAACACCGAAAAGTTGTTGTTGGCTTGCATTGATAAAAATTACTATAAAAACTCTTGTACTTAGTATGTAAGACACAATAAAGAAAATAATCGTTCGCCAAGCTGGATGCCTAGCTTGGAACGATAAACAAATAAACATATTTAACTTCAATAAATATTCTTTCATTACATGGCGATCCTGCCAGCTTGGTGCTAAGATTTTTTTGCACAAGTGGCGGAAAGCTCAAATGCTTATTCCAAAGTCCAGCTTGGTGCTAAGATTTTTTGCACAAGCGGCGGAAAGCATATAATATAATATACTAATACTAATAACAAAGTCCTGGTATTGATCAGCCAATAAGATCTACCAGTTGCGTGAAGTTCCTGGTCTGGCCAATAGACCAGAAGATAGATGACCACAGAGGGGCCGAAAGCTATCTCCATTGAGGAGAAGAAACCATTTATTAAGAAACCAGCCGATCAAGAAAGTCGAAATAGACATGTATTTTGGAGTCATGGATATCTACCCCAAGAAGTCAACACTCAGCCACCACCACCTTGGAACAAGGCTTGGAATTTGGGAACGCATCTCAAAATTGGAATTCCTGCTGCAACAGCGTAAGCAGATTATATAAATACAAAACAAAAAACTGTGCGTGCTTCACGCAGACAGTATAGGCTGATAAGCGTTAACCGCTCGCAGAAAAACAAAAAAAAACTGTGCGTGCTTCACGCAGACAGTATAGGCTGACAAGCGTTAACCGCTCGCAGAAAAAAAAAACAAAATACAATAAATTATTTCTTTACATGGCGAGAATTTAGAGATGAAACTGTAAATGAATATATTAAGCAAAAAAAAAAAAAATGATTCGGAAAGTCATTTTAAATTATGAAAATGTTTGAATTTGATATAATATACTTTCTAATATGCTTACTCAATAAATGAATTAACTTGAAAAACAAAAAATTTTTTTCATAAATCCAATGTAAAAACAAAATTTTTCAAAATGTTGTCGTTTAAAAAAAAAAAAAAAAAAAAAAAAAAAAATATATATATATATATATATAAATAAAGAAATTCAATGTAAAAACAAAATTATATATCCTTACATTATAAACTATTTGATTTACGGTATAAGGTCCCCAATAGCTACTTTTTCAGTAATGGAAAAATTTTTTTTATCAAAAGTTGATAAACCTTGCTTAAATTTAATCAAAATTTCTTTAATTATAATCACAGTCATAACCTTACTGATATTAAAACTATATGCTATGCACAATAAAAAATTGAAGGAAAAGATAATCACGTCGCGGACGCTTTGTCTCGCATTACAATAGATGACTTAAAAGATAATCACGTCGCGGACGCTTTGTCTCGCATTACAATAGATGACTTAAAAGATAATCACGTCGCGGACGCTTTGTCTCGCATTACAATCAATGACTTAAAGGAAATAAATGAAAAGAATCAAAATTTATACAAAATAGTGACTAGATCAATGTCGAAAAATAACAACAGTCCAACTACACAGCAGCACATTAAAACATATGATAAGCCCAAAATATATGTCCCAATTAATAACACTGACGTCAGGAAATACAATAAATTAAAGATTACACCCACGCGATGTTACATCAAACGAGGAAAATCTATAATGGCATATATAAAAATTGATGACTTATTTGTTAATGGGAAAATTGACTTAGGACAATTCTTCTCTAGGCTCGACGAAGTGGCCGACAAATATGGCATTAATAATTTACAAGTGGCACCTAGCGAGAAAATTTTCGAATTTGTCTCGATAAATGATTTTAAAAATAAGGGCAATATGATATTAAATAAAGTAAAAGTAGCGCTACTGAATGAGGTGACCCAGATCAATGATGCTAAAACTGTAATGGACATTCTAAAAAGATACCACGATGACCCTATAGAAGGCGGTCATTGCGGAATTTTCAGAACACTTATGAAAATTAAAAGACATTACTTCTGGAATAAAATGTCAAAAGATGTTGCTAAGTACGTAAAAACTTGCGAAAAATGCCAAAAAACCAAAATAACAAAGCATTTAAAAAGCCCCATGACTATAACACCAACACCTACAGGTACATTTGATACAGTTATGGTAGACACAATAGGCCCACTACCTACAACAATTAATGGCAATACTTATGCAGTCACAATAATATGCGACATGACAAAATATTTAGTCACGATACCCATCCAAGACAAAAACGCCAAGACAGTGGCGAAAGCAATATTTGAAAAGTTTATTCTTACCTACGGTCCAATGAAGACGTTCATTTCGGACATGGGTACAGAATACAAAAATTCAATACTAACAGAGCTATGTGAATTGCTAAAAATAGAGAAAATTAATTCAACTGCTTACCACCACCAAACATTAGGAGTAATAGAAAGATCACATAAAACTTTCAATCAATACATAAGATCTTACATATCGATTGACAAAAACGACTGGGATGAGTGGCTACAATACTTCACATACTGTTTTAACACCACTCCTTCTACAGTACATGACTATTGTCCGTATGAATTAGTTTTTGGAAAAACACCAAACATGTTTCAGCAGTTCAAAAATGTAGACCAAATTACTCCATTATATAACATAGATAACTAAGCTAGAGAAGTAAGATTTAGGCTAGAAGTAGCACATAAAAGAGCTCGCAATATGATAGACATAGCTAAAATTAAGCAAAAAACATTTTATGATAAAAATAGTTTAGATCACAATTTTAGCATAGGCAATTTAGTTTTACTTAGAAATGAAGTGGCCCATAAACTGGAACCCCAATATTGTGGGCCTTATACCATTAAAGCAATAGATAATAAAAATAATGTTACTATAGTCGATAAGTTATCTTTAAAAGAACAAATAGTTCACAAAAATAGGCTTAAGATTTATCAACAATAAGTAGTTTTAAAGACCGGTCTAAACTTAGAAAATTAATACAATATATACATATAAATAAAATTAAGATTACTCTTATGTACATATTTTATTTTAACAATTCAATGTAAAAGAATGTTCATACAAAAAAAAAGTTGTATGAGCATTCTTCCGAAGAATGGAGGTGTAGTATGATTATAAGTCGGATATGCCTTAACATTAATATTCATAAAAACATTTTGTTTTGGCTTTTATTTTATTGTCCACTTATGCATTCACTGTGCTGTGCCGTTTAAATAAAGTATCATATTTCTTAAAAGGTTCATTACTCTTGAAAGTAAACGCAAATATAGCTAACGTAATTATTATATGCGCGGCGCGTGAATGCTAGAATCATATTACACAAGTAAACACCGAAAAGTTGTTGTTGGCTTGCATTGATAAAAATTACTATAAAAACTCTTGTACTTAGTATGTAAGACACAATAAAGAAAATAATCGTTCGCCAAGCTGGATGCCTAGCTTGGAACGATAAACAAATAAACATATTTAACTTCAATAAATATTCTTTCATTACAATTAACCTCGGTTGGACATAGTTTTAACTGGAGCCTGTATCCACCAAAAATTTTAACACTTCTCCGCTTTTCGTTCTACATTCGAAGTATGGTAGCGAAGAGCTGGTTATCCTAAAAAATGTACGTCGCTTAATACCAATTCTTCGTCCCTGTTTTCTCTCATACCTAGCAGTCTCGGTAAATCTCCGTTGAGACCTCTGATAAACGTATCAAGGGCCTTTCCTCGATAAGTCTCGGTAAGTAAGCTTAAGGCTTCTTTTCCTGTGTCCAGACTACCTAATTTGTTGAGAATAAGAGATAAATGAGAGTACACTGCCTGATTGAATTGTTGTACTGTAGAGTTGCCTTGAACGAGTCCTGTCATCTGATATTCCAATGTTGACACAGCTCTCTTATCTGCATAATGCAATGTAAGGCATTTGGCGATGGCCGTCCAGTCCAACGGCGTATTGTAGGACTCTAAAGCGATATCAGCGTTTCCTACGATTTTGTTCCTAATTATGTTTAGGATTCCATAGTACTTTGCTGTTCCGCGTAAGGGCTCATAAATTCTGAGTATTCTTTCCACGCTCTTTCTCCAGGAGTTAAACTCCCCTGGTCTGCCTGAAAACTCCCTTAAGCCTTTAACAACGTCGGGAATTCTATCGAGGTCGCCTAGGCTATTTAGATGTTGTGTTTCTATTGTTTGGTCTACCATGTTAACAAAATTCGCGTTGGGATTGAGTGCGGCCTGCACAATTGTTGGTGCTTGACTGCTAAGGACTTCTAAGGTTATCTGTGAAACTAGTTCTCTTAGATTCGAAAAATTTTTTGCCTTTGGGTTGGAGGAT
>JAYXIM010031709.1:0-36086 GCA_037575425.1 Anastrepha fraterculus | reverse complement strand
GGTCCACGCTTTGGTCTCTATCTCGAGACCCTGGTCACGGAGCGGCATGAAAAATACTCTGTACTAAGGCATTCACCAACAGCTTCCATTTGATACCCATATTGTACATACACATCCGAAGGTTACCCGGGTCCACGTTTTGACCTATATCTCGAGCCCTATCCACCAATAGGTATCCAAACTATACGGAAACCATCTTCAATACCTTCTTAACATTGTGTGTAAGTTTGGTTTAATTCGGTGCAGACACGGCCAGTTAGCGAACACACACAAAAAGTTGACTTTATTTTATATATAAGATTTTTTTCAGTTTGTGTCCGAAAAATCCAAATATCTTACGGAACCCTATTTTTTTCCAAAATAAAATGTAATCCATGTTACTCTTGGATAATGTAGTTTTCGAATGGTGAAAGAATTTTTAAAATCGGCCTAGTAGTTTTTGAGCCTATTCGTTACAAACAAACAAACAAACAAAGTTTTCCTCTTTATAATATTAGTATAGATAAAAAAAAAATTCTGACGTGTACATGAAAATCGCCGATACACGTGTATTTTTATTTTTTCTCCCCTTTCCGAAAAAGTATATTTGGTTCGTAGGACAGAAAAAAAATTCGTTTTTGTAACGCAGTGTTATATTATATATATATACAGTAGTTGTTTATGGATTTCTTCCAACTTTCTATACCTAGCAACAAATGACATAATTTTATTAACTATTGCTTATATTTGCATTCTGTCGTCATTCTCTTCAAGCCGCGCTCGGTAAAGTTATCAACATTTTTGTACACCTTATACCGCTGATTCCACATCACAACAAACTTTTTTGGTTTTTTAATCACTTTTGCAGCCGCAGCGTAAGATAATTTCGGCCATTTCGAGTGCGTGCAAAAAAATACCGCCACAAAACGTTTCGCGTACTTCTCACTCATTTTTGTTTGGTAGCGTTTACGGGAAAGTTTCGAACGACACGAACCTGAGTAAGCATTGGCGTCGTAGCCCTTGGGTGGGACTATTATGCAGCAAAAAGCAGAACGAAATATGTACATGTGTCTTGAAGTTACAAGAAAAAAACCGGTTCTTTTCTTCTGACACAGATTGTATATATATGTATATATAAAGGGTGATTTTTGGGTGTTTGGCAGAGCTCCTCCTCCTATTTGTGGGGTGCGTCTTGATGTTGTTCCACAAATGGCGATCTTTGTTACTCTCGTCTAATTTTCCTCTTTGGAAGCGTCGAAACCACTCTTTACAAGTTGTGTTTGATGGAGCGTGATTACCGTAAATATTGATCAATATAAGACACGTTTCAGCAGCACTTTTCTTGCAAGACGAACGAAGACATTTCTGACGTCAAATAAAAACGATCTTTATGCTTCAAACGAACGTCGACCACTGCGATTGAGACCTCACATAGTGAGGTGCACAAAACTGTATGCTGTTTATGGTGGCGAAGCCTTAAAAGAACGGCAGTGTCAAAATTGGTTTACCAAATTTCGTTCTGGTGATTTTTCACTCAAAGATGAAAAACGCTCTGGTCGTCAAGTTGAGGTCGATGACGTCCTAATCAAAGCAATAATTGATTCGGATCATCACAGTAAAACACGTGAGATTGCAGAGAAGCTTCGTGTATCATATATGGTACATGCATTGAAAATCCCTTAAAGCAACTTGACTATGTTAAAAATCGATACATTGGTTCCTCACGAACTGAAAGAAACGCATTAACAGCTACGATTTGCTAAAGAAAGGTAATGACCATTTTTAAAACGACTGATAACTGAGGATGAAAAATGGGTTGTTTACAACAATATCAAGTAGAAAAGATCGTGGAGCAGGCCAGGTGAACCAACTTAAACAACTTCAAAAGTTGATATTCATCAAAAGAAGGTTTTGTTATCAGTTTGGTGGGATTACAAAGGAATTGTCTACTTTGAATTCTCACCAACCAACCGAACGATCAATTCTGATGTCTACATTGACTAACTAACGAAATTAAACAATGAAGTTAAAGAAAAGCGGCCCGAATTGACACGTTGCATAAATTTGGTAAAAACGGTTCTCATGCTAAAGTAGTGCAGCGTAAACATATAGGGTTATTCAGTAGGTGCGCTTCAACTTTTTTCCGATAGGGAGGGCGAACGACGCAATATTTTTTATTTTTCGCTTGTCATTTGTAAACTTCATTAGTATACATTTCATCATGGAACGCTACACACTTGAGCAACGATTGCAAATCGTGCAAATTTTTTATGAAAATAATCGTTCTGTTGCTGCTACTTTAAGAGCATTACGGCCATTTTACGGTCCATTTAACAAGCCGTCCCGTTTTGGGATTATATGAAGTCATTGGTCTACAGTAACAAGCCGGCGACGATTTGTGAGCTCAGAGCCAATATTGAACGCGAAATTGCTGGAATTTCGGCCGATTTATGCAAAAGAGTGGTCGAAAATTGAGTTCAACGATTGGACTTCGTAAAACGTGCACGCGGTGGTTATGCAAAAGAAATCGAATTTCATACTTAAATGTATATGTTCAAACTCTTTTAAAAAAATAAAATTAGTTAAAAAAATCAAACCGTTTGTGTTTAATCAAAAAAGTTCAAAAGTTGAAGTGCTCTTACTGAAAAACCCTATATTTACGCTCCCATGCAATGGTAACACAACAACACAACGTAAGCGTAGTAGCTTCGCATGAAGCGGTAACGCTGCGTTAGAAAATTGGCTTATTGGAGCATTTCTTTATTTTCGTTGTCTGGCCGGATGCGCGTGTGGCGTCATTTGCCTGTGGAATTGCAATTTTTGGTTTTGTCGCATGCTTAGTCAAGCGATTAGGTGTTAGTTATTTGTAAAAACAATCCTTTAGTTTTGTTGTCTGACCGGATGCGCGTGTGGTGTCAATTGCCGTGTGATGGAAGCTTTTGGTTTGTCCACATGCTTCAAAACATACAACGTCCTCGTTAGATGGAGGGTTTGATCTTTTAACTGCTACGGGATGGCTTTCTTCAGAGTTGTTTGTGCCGAATTGAATGTGGATTTTAGTTTTCCTGTTTGAGATAATATTTTTCGTCATAAAGATAATCGAAATGAAGAGTGATAATATTAATATTGTATAGCCCGTAAAAACACTGATTTTTTATTTAGTGTTTGTGGCGTTGATTTCTTGAATATTTGCCGCATTTAGCTCTTTTAAGTATTGTAAGAAAGAACTTCTTCCTGGTTTTCTGTGACATTTGCCGATTTGATGATTGCTGGCAATGGTTTTGCGAAAATTTTGTTTTTATTTATAAAATGTTTGTCTTCAATTGAGATTGTAGAATTGTCGAATTTGATTAAAAATATTCCCTGTAGGTTTATTAATTTACCATATATTTTTACGTATCCGTTATAGCTGATTAGGAGTAGTAGGCCAAGCGTTATTTCTTCAATCGTTGGTATACGAGTTTGGTGGCTGTTTATGGTGGTGCAATTAGTTGAGTATCCTCTAATTAAATTTGGTATGCAACTGCTAGCCGTGACTTCTTCAATATTATTTTGCTTACATAGTACTAAATTGTTTATTGTCTTACAACTACTTTTAATCCTATATATTTCCTTATTACATACGATAAGGTTTTCGTATTTTATTTTAATTGTTTTATTTTCCTTTTTTATTGGTTTTATCATAATAGATTTACAAACTTCTTTCCTAGTCAAAAGAAATTTTACAATATAAATAACACTGCCCTGCATCGGTTTTGCGAATAAGATGGGACCTAGTGATCCCGAAGGGAATTTTCGCGCTAAGCACGAATCCGAGTTCAAAAATTTTCCATCACGTCAGGTTTTCGAGAAAAAGGGGTTGAAACCCCTAAAAATAGCGTATTTGGCCATTTTTCAAAAATTGTGGAGCAGAACCCTAACGTGCTACGATCTTCGTTATTGTCAGTAATTGAAGGTTGAACTTTGCTCTTTGAAATAAGCCCAACCCCAAATTGTTCGCATGCACCCTTAGAGTAGGGGTGTACTTATGTCTACGGGGGTAGAGAAAAAATGAACATAGGAACTTATCTACACCCAAGATAAGATATAATGAAAAGTGCAGTGTTCCTAAGGTATTTAGTGTCGCTGATTACAAATCTGAAGTCAAACATTCCATTTAAAAAGAAATAAAAAAGTCAAATTCAAATTTTCAAATCTAATACATCGTCTGACACACGACCGAAATTTTTAACATTTTCGTCCGCCATTTTGAGTTTTGGGAATCTGACTACAGGTTTGTAATCAGCGACACTAAATACCTTAGGAACACTGCACTTTTCACTATATCTTATCTTGGGTGTAGATAAGTTCCTATGTTCATTTTTTTCTCTACCCCCGTAGACATAAGTACACCCCCTACTCTAAGGGTGCATGCGAACAATTTGGGTTTGGGCTTATTTCAAAGAGCAAAGTTCAACCTTCAATTACTGACAATAACGAAGATCGTAGCACGTCAGGGTTCTGCTCCACAATTTTTGAAAAATGGCCAAATACGCTATTTTTAGGGGTTTCAACCCCTTTTTTTTGAAAACCTGACGTGATGGAAAATTTTTGAACTCGGATTCGTGCTCAGCGCGAAAATTCCCTTCGGGAACACTAGGTCACATCTTATTCGCATCAGAAAAATTGAAATTTGCAGGGCAGTGTAATTGATGATGTATTTGATGCAATTTTAACATCACTAAATTCATCAATTAAACTTAAGTTATGCATGTTTTGCTTTTCTAAATTTCCTTTTATAATAATTAATTCTTCGTTTGATAACAAAAATGAGTTTATAATTCCGGCTTTTGCCCATTTAATTGAGTAATCAATATTTGCCAATTCCTCATTTATACAATTTAATTTTCTTTCAACAATTTTTTATATTTCTAATTTCAGAGCATCGCTCGATTTCACTTCATTTAAAATTACATTTGAAATTTTTGTTGAGTTATTTATTCTTTCTAGTACAGACTTATTAATTATAACTTGTTGGTTATTACTACTTACAATATTATTTACTTGGTTACTTATTATCCTAAAGTCTTCGTGATCGGGGGAACCAGCAAGCCATTTCCAGGCTGTGACAAGGGGTTCTTTGTTTTCCGAGACTTGAGCTGAGATAATAAGAATCGAATGGATTTTTCTTCTTGGGATAGGAAGGGATAATTACGGGTTTTCTTCGTTAGGTCATGTTCTATTATGTGATGTATATTTTCGAGTTCGGAGTCGTACTGGTCAAGGTCTATAACATGCATTAGTCGAAATGTTGCTGTCTGAACTTTGGCCGTTTCCAATTCTATCGTTAAAATGGGCCTGTTAGTGTAGTCCAAAATTTGAGTTTCTGCATTACACAGTGCGAAGATGGTCCTAAAAAGGCAATAAAATATTATTTCTTAGTGTGGCTTTTGTGAACGATACGACCTGATTTAGTTTTAACTGTATTGCTTTGATCTTCTATTACTACTTCTTTTTTACATCGGGGTGATAATTTGTTTCCTAATTTTTTGTTCATTTTTACGTAAATAATATCGTCACTATTGTATGTCCTAAAGTCAGTTCTATTTTTATTATGATACTCTAAATCCTTTTCTTGTTTATCTTTGAGATTTTGGATATTGTCTTTTCTGTCCAATTTAATTGCAAATGGTCCAACTGTTCTTCCAAAAAATAGTTCAACAGGCTTGCGTTTAGTAGTAGAGTGAATTGAATAATTGTATTTATATTTATTTATTTATTTATTTATTTACTTAATTAATTAATAGTCTAAAAAATACAGTATTTCTTACAGACTATGAAAACAGATTCAGAATCAAAGTAAAATTAAACTTATAATTAACTAGTTTCAATTGTAATGAGTGAAAGAAAAAGAATACATTTTTTATAATTTACAGAAGAAGATTAGATTAATACTAAGAATTTAGCTCAACAATTCATTTAGAACCAATTTGAAGTGATTCTTTGTGCAACAGAAATCCAGGCCAGTATGATTTGAAAGCGAATTAAAATCACCCAGAGTTCTAGAGCATTGGAAGCATAATTAGCTCTTGCCATCCCTAACCAGAAAAAATCATGATTCCGTAAACTTCGCTGAGGAATATTGAAATTGATTTTCTCGAGCAGCGATGGGGAGTCAATAACCTCATTTATCAAATCGAAGAGGAAAGTAATGGAGAGAATAGTCCTTCTAATATCTAGTGATTTTAGATTTATAAGCAAGCACCGACTATTATAGGATGGAATTGGATCAGTGAAATTTAAAGAACGCAATGCATAACGCACAAAAGCTTTCTGGACACGTTCAAGCCTACTAATATGACGAGCATAATATGGCCTCCAAATAAAGACGGCATATTCCAACTTGGAACGCACCAGAGACGTATACAACAACTTTAGAGTATATGGATCAACAAAGTCTGAACTAAAACGTCGAATAAACGCAAGTACGGAATAAGACTTTGAAATAGTGTGATTTAAATGTTTTTGAAAAGAGAATTTAGAATCAAATACCACACCAATATCAGTAATTTCACTTCGATGAAATAAGCTAGAACCACAAATGTGGTAGGAAGTGGGTATAAGAGAACAAGATTTAGAATAAGAAATATAAAAACACTTGCTTATATTTAAATCTAACTTATTTCTTTTACACCAAGAATCAACGTTATCTAGATCAGATTGAAGGTTTAAAGAGTCCACCATACTTGCAATCCTCGAGTATATCTTTAAATCATCGGCATACAAGAGAAAATTTGCGTTATTAAAACAACTAGAAATGTCATTAATAAAAAGTATAAAAAGTAAAGGACCCAGTATACTTCCCTGAGGTACACCAGAGGACGCAGTAAAAGAAATAGATGACACACCATCAACATTAACAACACATTTCCGAGAGGAGAGATAGGATTTAATCCATTTTAAAAGAGTGGAATGGAATCCTATAGCACTCAATTTGGAAATTAAAACCCTGTGATTAACCTTATCAAATGCTTTTGAAAAGTCTGTGTAAATAGCATCAACTTGAGTTTTTTTTTTAAACGATGATATACAATATTCAGAGAACACAGCAAGATTTGAAACAGTAGATCTACCTTTCATGAAGCCGTGTTGGTCTACTGAAATATAACGACTAACTACGAAATAGATTTTATCTTTCACTATTAATTCAAATAATTTTGAGACCGTGGATAATTTAGCAATTGGTCTATAATTAGCAATATTGTTTTTATTTCCACTTTTTAATACTGGATTTATGGTTGTTACTTTCCAGGCATCTATGAATTCTCCTCGATCAAGGGATTTGTTAAACATTAACAAAAGTGGATAGGCAATTGCAGGGCTGTTTTTAAGAAGATACGATGATAGCCCATCTACATCAGATTTTGTTGATGTTTTGAGTTGCCGAATTCCATCTTCGATATCAGAAAGCGTAAAAGTTAACGAGCCAATATTGATTGAGGAATTCATGCTCGAATGAAACTCATCAATTAAATCAGAGTCTATTTGAAAATTTGAACAAAAAAAATCTGCGAAAAGATTGGCTGCATCTGTAGAAGTATGTGCTTGAGTTTCGTTATAGAAGACAACCGAAGGAATACTTGAGCATGATTTCCTAGATCTAACATAACGCCAGAAGGAACTAGGATTTGATTTAATGTCCGATTCGAACTTGAGAATATAATTTCGCTTTAAGTCCCTATCCAAAGATTTAAGTTCTCTAGAGAAATGTAGATATTTATCTTTATCTGTGATGGAATGAGAAAACTTAAACTTTTTGAAATATTTATTTCTCAAATTTTTTAGTTTTCTCATTTCTTTGGTATGCCACGGTACTCTATAACTAGTCCTATTTATCACTGGTATATTATTTTTACAGATATCATTTATATTAAGCTTGAAAATATCATAACAATTGGCAACTTCAACCCCAGTAAATAAAGAATCCCAATCTATAATATCAACTGCTGAATTAATTATATTGAAATCAAAGTTTTTAAAACAATAATTGGTAGTCACATTCTCAAAATAAAAATCATTAAACTCATAGAATTCTATATGAAGGACAAGTGGTACATGATGCAGACCAGGAGTAGACAGAGGGTCTACACATTCTGATAAAGAAAAATTTATATTGTCATTAATGAAAATGAGATCGAGAATTCGAGAAAGACTATTTGAGAAATTATTTATGAACCAGTCCAAAACTTAAAAAATTATCAATCAAATAAATTTCAGATATACTACTAACATTGTTAGGACATAATGCAGTACTATCATCTAAACTAGACCATTCAATATTACTCAGATTGAAGTCCCCAAGAACACAAAAGTTGCCGTTATTTGAGGTTAGAGCTAAAACATTATCCACATGTGCTTTATACAGTGTATCAATACTTGACGGAGGAATATATGACGCACAAATCAATATATTTGAAGCCCCATGCACAGCGACACACAGCTGATCCAGGAGTGCATCATTGTTTTTCAGAGATACTAGTGATGAGCTATACTTCCGTTGAACAGCTATTAAAACCCCTCCACCTCTGCAGAGACCAGTTTTCTCGACATCATGGTCTTTACGATAGACATGGTATAAATTTGGATCAAAAAACTCATTATCGAAAAAGTTCTCATTTAACCATGTCTCGATGAGAACAAAAATATCATAGTCCATGTGCGAACTAAACGCTAAAAGTTGATTAGATTTAGTTCTCAATCCAGAAACATTTTGAAAGTACATTTTTAAATTTTTTTGGCCATTATTGAGGGCACAATTTTTTATTGCTGATGCGTTGGTGAATCGTTTTTTTGAAAAAAATGAAAAGGTCGGATTTTTACACTCTCTGGCCATATGTCCGCATTGAGCACCTTTTCAAAAGAGCATTCTGATACTCCCAATTTAAAATTAATTTTTCTAAGTGTATTTAATTCTGTATCTTTTTTAACAAGTTTGTAGCATACCAAAGACTTAGTTTCAATTTCAGCATGCTTCGACACATAAGTCAAAATATCAGTTTCTTTGACATTGGGCGAGAATGATGACAAGTGTAGCCATTTAAATATTGGGACCACTTGTAGCTCATTATTGTTATTGGAACCAATCACAATAGGCTTATTAAATTTCCTTCTACTACTTTTTGTTACCATTTCCCACTGGGATGTCTGTCGTATTGCGGGCACAGATTCAGTAGCAGCATTTAAAACAGAAGTCGCAGAGGCCTGAGATGAAGCAGCAACAGAAGCAATGAGCGTTAGTTGCGTTTGCAATTTAAGTTTTGAAAAGTGAAGAGCTATAATATTTATAATAATGAGTGATTCAGAGGAAGAAAATATGTTGTTGTTGACGCCTACTGCTGCATATTATCATCTACATAATACTGTAAGGGAAAAACGTCAGTTTTCGGCGCATCCTATAAACCAAGCAAGACTAGAACTCGGAGCATTTCACCATCTCTATAATAGTTTGAGACAGGATTCAAAAAAGTTTTTCGAATATATGAGAATGACAAGCGATACATTCGATTATATTCTGCCTAAAATTTCGGATCGACTGCAGCATAATTGGCAAAACTGCCACAACAGACCAATCTTGCAAGAAGAGCGATTCATGCTTACAATAAGGTACATACGTACGAATAATTTTATTGGAGAAAATAACAAAAAAAAATGAAATATTTTAAACATTTAGAATATTGTGAATCTAAATCGGATATTCATTGTTTTGTGCATTGTCATCACATCTAGCCGTGGTGTTTTCAGTGCTACATTCAATATAAATAGGTATTGATTTATTAACCAGTTCATGTGTCAGCTACAATACTTTGCCACAATTTATCCAAAATGAACCTGTTGTGGTGATTTGAATCTTTTTGATCCCAAATTGCAGTTTTTAAAAATACTGCACTTATAAAATCTTCTGTGTCCATCATCGATAATAGCGAAGAAATTACAATTTTATCGTATGGTTCGGTAGTCTGGTAGAAAGCTCTAGGCAGAATAAAAAGATCAGCCTGTGTGATAACGGTCGGCGCAATCAGATCATGTCCTAGGGAGGCCCTCAACGCAATAACACACGTTATTCCAATAGACCTACACATTAAGAAGACGGCAACCATGAGCGCATTTAGGTTAAATGAAGCGGGTCGCAGGAAAGAAAAAACTTATGGTCATACCAGTCTATTATTGCGACAAACTCAGTTAACCTCGGTGAAGACTGACTACATCGTCCCGACTTTAACATTGAATAGGAGTTTCGCCACTCTCTTTCCATCTAAGGAAGAATGGAATAAGGGATTCTCTCTAAACAACTTCGACACTACAGTCTATACAGATGGTTTTTAAATCTATGCGTCTCCCTAATGCCTGCAGTGTCTTCCAGGCGGAAGTACTTGCAATTGGGGAAGTTTGTAGGCTACTAATCGCAGATTTCTCTTTAAAGGGCAATCGCTATTCTTTCGGATAGCCAAGCAGGCACTGGACTCAGCTACAACAACCTCTATGGTGGTGAAACAAAGTAGGAATAGCCTTTCCACCTTGAGTGAAAACCATAATGTTACCTTAATATGGAATATTGAAGGTAACGAAAAAGCCGATGAACTGGCAAGAGGGGGATCTGCCATGAATAACGTTCTTGCAGAATCGGTATTCACACCATTAGGTCCAGTCAAGAGTACAAATTCCCTAAAATACCACCGAATCGAGGATTGTAGATAGAGAGACGAGACGAAGGGCAATAGTAGCAGAATGTTGTGGGCCACCTACTATCTCAAACAATCGTCAACATTGTTAAACATGAAACGACGGGACGCCTGGAGACTAACGGCAGTCATAACTGGCTTTTGGTCTGTCGGAGAACAAGCAGCCAAAATAGGCATTCCTCACAACACATACTGTCACAGTTGTAAACAACCAGGGAAAAAGGAAACAATCTTCCTCTTGATAAAAAACCAAATGCAAAAAATTAAAAGAGAAAAATGAAGAAATTTACAATGTTACATACGAAAATATTGATGAAAAAACGTGAAATTATGCAAAAATTAATTATATTAATAACTTTGAAATAATATGTTGAATCTATAAATGAATATTTAAAATTTGAAAATTCCAGCGTATTAAATAAAATAAAAAAGAGTTTCAGGAAAGCCCCATTTGGTGGTCATTTAACACAGTATTAATATTTAGTGTCATTGTCTTTTTATACAGTTTATAAATTGATAAAGAAAATACATGTAAAAAAAGTATTAAGAGATAAAAATATAAAAGAAATGAAAAAGAGTGATATTGAGTTGACGATTCAGAATATCACAGATATATATTCGAAAACGGAACGTTTCGATTTAAAGGAGGAAGGGGTATTAACTCTGGTAAGCCGCATAACAACAAATATATACAAAAAGGCCCAGTAAACAATACTTTACGGTGATAAGCTGCTTGATGGCAAATATGTAAGATCAATAAATATTAAAGCTAATAGCTAAGCTAAGCTGATGAAATAAGCTCCTCCAGTTGTGAAATATTTAATGTAATCAATGATTTGTTGAGGATAGCATAAGCATAAATATTGTGTAAAAGAGAAAATGAAATAATAAGGACTTCACTTCAAGTCTGAGTTTGGAACCGAGTGTTTTATTTTTTTAACGCTCACTCGTGCTACAAATAGAGAAGGTTCAGTCCCAGCCCGTTCCTCATTTTGGACTCTAACAAAACCCGGGTAAGAAATTCAACTCAGAAATTACTTCACAACAAGTTAACAGTAGGAAATTCATATTAATTTCTGCCGGAGAGAAATGTGAGGGAGAGAGTGGCACGCAAGTATGAAAAAATGTATCATTATCATGTAACATTAGCTTAAATTTGCTTGCGTACAAATTAGATTTGTTCTTTTGGGTTTTTTATGAAAATTGCGCGAAATTGTGTGTATACATGCTTATATATATTAGCATAGGACATACATATGCATGTGTATGTCTGGTCGAGAAAGTTGGCATATGAGCGGTTTGTTTTATGAATGAAAGTACTTTTCTCGTAGAAATATGAGCTCGAACTTATCAATGAATTTGTTTTTGTTGTGCTTTTTAACATTTAAAACTGTTCAGTGCCGTCGCGTGTAAATAATCATGGCCGCTACAGCTGCTCCTATGAATGAATTTTGTTCTCGTACTCGCTAGGCTTAGAGGCATAAAGTGAGTGTTTACGGTTATATGTACATACAAGTTAGCACACCACACATTCTTCACACTCAATACAAAAACAACTTAATATTAAGCACCTTTATTAGCACATCGCACTTTCTACAATTAAGCATTTTTATAAGCACACCCAATAAAACAACAACAAAACTAATATTAATCATTTTTATAAACCAATAATGTAAACTGATATTAAGCATTTTTTATTAAACAATAATGTAAGCTTAGGATATAAAAAGACGTGTTAGCAAAAATATAATGCAAAAAGCTGTGTAAATAAAAATATAATAGCAAATAAGCGAAATTATTGTATAAAAGTAAGAATCAAAAATCAATAAAGCAATAACTTACATATGTATTTATATACGAATACGCATTGGTTTGCTTAGAATAGAAACATCTACGTACGTACATCCATTGTCCCAACATACATATGTATTCATATGTGCATACATATGTACATATGTATATGTAAATGCATACGGTTTAGATGAGTTTTTTTTTGCATATGTTTGGAATATGTTTGTTTATTTGCTCTTGAATTTTTTATATGTAGATATGCATATGAGCTGTGTTATGAGGAAGGTCAAGATTTTTTTCTGCCCCCATAAATATGGATGGTAGATGTTATATGTATTCAACACTTTGTTGTATCTATATGAATATACATAATAATTTAAAAAGTACAACATATTGTTGAATACTAACCCTTGGTGTAAATTAATGGTTTGCAAAGCTAATTTTTTATGTGGATATTTTGAAATAATTTTGATGCTACACTTATGCCCGAATTCTGTAAGCGAATCTCATCTCAAGTCACTAAAATTGAAATTATAAATTAGTGACTCTTTTTGTGACTTGAGACGATTTTGCTATTCAGTAAGGGAGAGTCACAAGAATTTCACCAAATATCATGGTGAAAATCAATAGGGACAGTCAGCTGATGGCACTTATCGGCTAGAGATAGTCAAAAAGTTGAGGAAAATTTCACTTATCGATTCCATATGTAATGGAATTTTTTAAACTTATTTATCAAGCGAAATTCTTCATCAAAAACATAAAGAATATGAATATTACTAAGCTCATACAAATTAACGTTTCTAATTTCTGTTTTATAAACCTTTTACCTGAATCGGCTTATCAACAATTCAATTCAGACAAACAAAATTAATAATCGATAAATGTTGAATTGCATCTCTATATACATTCCGTTGAAATGAACGAGAAGTGGTTTGAGATCTTGAATAAGTTCCCAGCAGAAGGATTTCGGGAATCTAAAAAACCTCCTGAAAACGTTTTCTTCCAGAAGGAATATGTCTTCCGTGCTGCGTTAACTTGCCGGAATTCGTCTACGCATATTTCTAAAACGTCAATAAATACACAGTTATTCGTGTTCTTAAGAAATTTTTACCCAAAACATATTACTTCGCTTCGTTTTCGCGCTTTCTTTTGCAATATATATAAAATAATTAAATTCTCTTCCATATTTTTCGTTTTGTGAGCTGCTCAGAATCGCAACTAGTCTCAAAATCAAATTTCACCACGAAAAGTCTCAATTAGTGACTTGAGACTGCTTACAGAATTCGGGCATTAATATCAATACAATTTAGTTAATTAGATACTTAAAATTTCACATTCATGTATGCATATAAATACTTAGAATTAATTTATTCATCTCACAAGAAATAATCCATTTACGTATGCAAAATGCCGACGACAAATAAGCATGAATGAAAATTGTGCAAGTCTGCTGTTATTTTATTTTGGCTTACACCAAATCTTGACATTTTACATTTCAATGCAAACGCTATATTCAATTCTGTATACTGCGCTTCTCATCACACGAGGACAGTGGTAGTAAAGCGGTGCTGATCACTAAGGCGTGGTGAAATAATAAAAACTTCTTAGCCACGGTTTGTTAGCATTTGACATTTAACCTACTCATTCGTTCCTGAGACTTCCCTATGAGTTTACGTTCTCTCAGGTAGCAGCGAGCAAAATTTGAATTAACGACGAACGTATACTAGAACAAAGGAGTCTCGATTTCCGCGAATATTGTCAGCAGTGTCTCACTTTTTAAATCTGTTAGGATGGATGCAATATGATTTTTTAGGCATGGCGAATATACCCTTCATAATTTTGTCACACTTCACCAATTTGTGTTAATTTCGATAGTTTTTTATTACTCTTCTTGTATTAATTTAAACGGTTACGAACGCAGCAAAATTTTCTACACTCACAATTACACTTATTTTCCTAAGGGTGGATTTTGTCCAACTTAGTTAAAGACTTGCTTGATAGTTAAAGACTTGCTTGTCTTTGGAAAATATCTAAAAATGTATTTTTATGAATTTAATTTTAGGGTAGTTCTTACTTCTTGTTACTCTTAAAATACATATGTTTATCTCTTGTTATTCTTCAAATACATATGTTTGGATTTCTTCAGCCCTGCATGATTATACTTAGAGTTTACTTAACTATTTTTATTTATAATTTGTGAATGAAATCATTCCTTGATTCTCCCCTTCTTAAATTAAATAGTCCCGATTTACATATACCGGATTAATTTCAGTTCCTTGTTCTTGCCTAAATAATTTTTTCAGTTATTTTTTATATTAGTTTTTATTAAATATTTGTTCGTGTGATGTGGTAATTTTTTGTCAATTAGTTACGTAGAATAGGAATGTGAATTCGTCACATAAATATGCATCGTCGGTTCTAGTTAGAATATATTTCCTGCTAGTTATGGTTGTTATTTTGGTGTCTCCTTCTGCTTTAATTGCGATTATGATCACCTTGGCTAGTAATATCAGGTAATTAATTGTCGTCTCCTGTAACTGTGTAATTTTTTACGTTGTCTTTGTGAATAACTTTTCCCTCCTTAGTCAATCGTGTTCTCACGATCTTCCTGCACTACGTACTTTTTGTAACGACTGACGCTTTTACTTCTGATGTTAGTCGTTAACACCAATATCTGGTCTCCTTGTTTAAAAGTTCGATGTTTAGTTCCCTGGTTTAGACGTTGAATTGTTTTCTCCGATGCGTCTTTTAATGTTTGTACTATGTCTTCCTTGCTGGATGTTATTAGGTTAAACTGTATATCCTTTGGTTTTTTTCTGTGACGGTATGGGTTGTGTTGTTCAATTCCTTTATAGCTACAAATCGCTCCTCGGTTGCTGATGTTGAATTCTTTATATTTAGTATTCTGATATGGAATTGTGCGTTCGTTCTAAATACCTGACCGTTTGCCTTTGATCTATATATTGGTGTCTGTACTTGGTTGATATTGTATTTTATACACATTTGTTTTAACATTGGTGTATTCAGACCACTTTCGTTATCTGTCATAAGTAGTTTACAGTTCGGAAAATTGTTGATAAGGATATCTTCTACTTTTTTGTCCATATCTGTTTTTGAGTCTAATTGTCTTATAGTTATGTATTTTGAGCATTTATCTACTGCTAATAAATATGTTTTGTGTTTATTAAAACGAATATCTAAATGTATGTATTCCCCTGGTTGTGTTGGTACGCCTGATTCTTTTAATGATACTCTTTTGTGGATTCCGTTAGTATTTGCAGTAAAGACAAGCTGTGCACTTTTTGTTGTATGCCTCACATTGTTGTTTTATGTTCGGCCAATAGTATTGTTCCAATAGTTCTTTTACATTATTTTTGTATCCCTGTGTGCTCGCTCGTGTGCTTGTTTAACTAATTCAAACTGTCTATCTGGTTGTGTTACGTCTTCGAGTTTATTGGGGGTATATACGAATTTTATATCTGTGAGCGTGTTTTTTATAATTTGTCCGTATCTAAATAAATCCTTGGGTGTTGTATGTATTGCTGCGATTTTTTCCGGCTGCAAAAACCTTTTTAATTCGGATAACAGATAATTTTCGTCAGTAAAGGTTTTTGTGTGACGTATTTTACTTTGAAATATAATACGCGAACTTGTCGCATTTTTTTGTGTTTGGTATCAATTCTATTTGGACACCGTAGGCATTTAGCAGTTGGCGTACTGCCTTGATTATGTCGTTGTATGAGCTATCAACGTCAGCTACAACATTCTGTGCGCCTGATTTATACCCGACTTTTGCTCCATAATCTTCGATAATATTTTTCCCTCTCTTTAGTTGATGATTCGGATTCTCATCCGATATGGCGTAAGTAAGCGATTGATGGTCGGTATATATGGTTAAGTCGACTATGCGATACATGTAATTTCGTAATTTTTGTAGCGACCATATAATAGCGAGTAACTCTTTTTCGTTGGTAATATAATTTTGTTTTATGGTACTGAGGCGGCCGCCGTAGCCGAATGGGTTGGTGTGTGACTACCATTCGGAATTCACAGAGAGAACGTCGGTTTGAAACTCGGTGAAACACTAAAATTAAAAAAAACATTTTTCTAATAGCGGTTGCCTCTCGGCAGGCAATGGCAAACCTCCGAGTGTATTTCTGCCATGAAAAAGCTCCTCATAAAAAATATCTGCCGTTCGAAGTCGGCTTGAAAATGTAGGTCCCTCCATTTGTGGAACAACATCAAGACGCACACCATAAATAGGAGGAGGAGCTCGGCAATACACCCAAAAAGGGTGTACGTGCCAATTATATCCTAATTGCCGCGATAACCGCCAGTCGTTTCTTTCTCGTGTTAACCGGCGCCAATTGGACTCACCAAGTGAATCCAAGTCCTTCTCCACCTGATCTTTCCAACGCAGAGGTGGCCTTCCTCTTCCTCTACTACCACCAGTTGGTACCGCATCGAATACTTTCAGAGACGGATCGTTTGTATCCATTCGGACGACATGACCCAGCCAACGTAGCCGCTGGATCTTTATTCGCTGCGCTATGTCTATGTCGTCGTAAAGCTCATCGTTCCATCGCCTGCGATATTCACCGTTGCCAATGTGCAAAGGTCCAAATATCTTACGCACAATCTTTCTCTCAAACATTTCACGCGTCGCTTCATCGGATGTTGTCATCGTCCACGCTTCTGCGCCACACGTTAGGACGGCCATGATGAGAGTCTTGTGGAGTGTTAGCTTTTTTCGTCGGGAGAGAACTTTACTACTCAATTGCCTACTTAGTCCAAAGTAGCACTTGTTGGCAAGAGTGATTCTACGTTGGATTTCAAGGCTGACATTGTTATCGGTGTTAATGCTGGTTTCTAAGTATACGAAGTGTTTTACAACCTCGAAATCATAATTATCAACAGTGACGTGGGTGCCGATATGCGAGTGCGCCGACTGTTGGTTTGATGACAGGAGGTACTTCGTTTTGTCCTCGTTCACCACCAGACTCATTCGCTTTGCCTCTTTATCCAGTTTGGAGAAGGCAGAACTAACAGCGCGGTTGTTAAGCCCGGTGATATCGATATCATCGGCATACGCCAACAATTGTACGCTCTTATAAAATATTGTGCCTGAGCGATTAAGTTCTGCGGCTCGTACGATGCTCTCCAACATCATCACACGACAGCGAGTCACCCTGTCTGAAACCTCGTTTGGTATCAAACGCCTCGGTGAGGTCTTTCCCAATTCTGACGGCGCTGCTGGCGTTGAGCAACATTATCTTGCTTAGCCGTATTAGTTTTGTGGGGATACCAATTTCAGACATCGCCGCATATAAGTAACTCCTTTCCGTACTGTCGAAGGCAGCTTTGAAATCGACTAAAAGATGGTGTGTGTCGATTCTCCTTTCATGAGTATTTTCCAAGATTTTGCGTATTGTGAATATTTGGTCGATGGTAGACTTTCTAGGCCTAAAACCACACTGATAAGGTCCAATCAGTTGGTTAACGGTGGGCTACAGCCTTTCACACAATCCGCTCGCTAGAACCTTATAGGCGATATTTAGAAGACTAATCCCGCGGTAATTGGCACAGGTTGCAGGATCGCCCTTCTTATGGACTGGGCAGAGCACACTTAAATTCCAATCGGCAGGCATGCTTTCATACGACCATATTTTGCATAGAAGCTGATGCATGCATACCAGCTCCTCGCCGCCATGTTTGAATAGCTCAGCTGGCAGTCCGTCGGTGCCCGCGGTTTTGTTGTTCTTTAGACGCGTTATCGTTATTCTCACCTCGCCATGGCAGAGAACGTTAATGTATAGAGAAGTCTCACGAGCTACGAATAGTGTGAATTGTCAAAAATGCAGTGAAACTGCGAAGACTTTTTCACCTTGCTAAACTCGACAGCGGGGAACTTCTTAACAGAGCTGATTACAGTGAATTATGTACAAGTACATTGGCTCTGCTCAGTTTTTGGTTTCTGTATGAAATCAAATTGACGGATGCCGATGACATTTTGCAAGGCATTTGTTTGTGCATTTCTATGTTCCCTTGATAAACGAAAATTTATTCAATTTTATTTTCAAACAAACTTAAATGATTGATGAATGAAGAAATAAATGATTTGAATTCATTACATGCGCCAACATTTCAAATCAAAGTAACTTTAAGGTTTTGATTTAATTTAAAAATATACATTATAAAACGACCTCTCACATTTTGGTATGTGAGTTTTAGTAAATTTAAAACTATACCAATTTGATGAAAATATTTACTAATTTTTCGAGTCGAAATTAATTTTAGACAAGAATTCAAAGAGCATATTGGTATATTGATGAATATATATGTATATCAATATATGTATATATATACAAATATTATGTTAGTTATATTTGTGCAAAAGTTCAATTGCATCTTCAATTCTTATAGTGTTACAAATGAAGGTGCACACGCACTGCAGCAACAATGACCTATCTAACGCCACATTGCGTTATCATATTTATGTACATTTGAACATGCATTTTTTGGTTCTTTGCCAAACGAATTTTTTTTTCAATAATATATGTATGCATTTTATAGATAGTATAAAACTTTGAAACTTAAAATAAATAAAAGAAAACTTCAAAGAAACGTATTAACATATATGGGACAACTAAGTTCTATTGCATGCTTAATAAATATAGTGTTGCACGCATATGTATGCACTGAAGCAACATGACCTACCTCGAGCATCGCCTTATCATATTTCATGCAATAATTAGGGAGTAAATATTCGAATGATCGAATTCCTGCAAATGCTAAAACAATTTCTTCTGCATATTCATCGACATATTTGCATGTGCGTATGCACACTTGATGCCTTAACTATGTACGTTCAATTGATCAAATCAAAAAATTCTTTATAGAAAACTCTTCATTACCAGGCACACAGGAAGATGGCATATGCAAATATAAATATGTGAATTTTTTATACATCTGTACTCTAAAGTTGAATGTATGTACGTTGTCCGCGCATCACTACGAAACGACAACACCAAATGACGTAAAAATTTTTATATATTCATATTTTCACCCAATGAAGGTTATAGGCATGTTTTTATGATGGAACCCCCTTCCCACAGAACCCAGGCCGCGCCACCACTCTCATTCGTCACTAATAACCGAATATTTGCTTAAATTTAAAGTTTTTCCTATTTCCCACTATTTATAGCACACTCTAGACTTCATAATCCGCATAAGCTGTTCTACTATGACCCAAATGCAAAGTTCAAAAACGGTTTGAGATAGGTTAGGTTGAGGCGGTCGTCCTGTGGGACACACTCAGGCTCATAGCCCATTGTGATGTCGCTTGTCCCTATCTCTCCTAAAAGCAGTGTGTGTTTTTCAAAAATTTTTAAATATCTCTGATTTCTATAGAACTGAGGTCTTCTAACTCATTAAAATATTGTCTACCCAGAATAGTAAACCTGCGTCTGGATAGAGCAGGACAGTGGCACAGTAGGTGCGAGATTGTCTCTTCCTCGTCCTCATCTAGACAACTTCTACAGAAGTCATGTGTTTGCACACCCATCCTTTGGGCGTGTCTACCTATTACCCCGTTATGACTGAGATCAATGAGCTAAGACTGTGTTTATTTTGGCTTAGCAGAATTCCGTGCGTTTAGCATTTAGAGTCGGCCACAGTTGACGGGCGATTTTGCAGGTGGCTTCATTACGCCATCTTTCGTTTGCTTTCTTTACAATTTCTTCAAGGATGAGTAGCTTACATGTTTGTAAGGGTATCCCTATGTCATTATCTATGAGCTCGTCAGACAATTTAGTGCCGGGTCTTGCTAGTTCATCGGCTCTACAGTTACCCTCAATGTCGCAATGGCCAGGAACCCATGTTACCTTTAGGTGAAATGACTCAGCCATCTCGTTAAGAGATGTGCGGCATTTCATGGCTACCTTGGAGGTTGTCGACTGTTTTGTGAGGGATTTTATCGCCGCTTGGCTATCAGTGAAAATGTAGATATCATTTCCGGATATCGCGTCACACTGCATCAGTGTCCCGGCTTTTATTATTGCCATCAGTTCAGCCTGAAAGGCACTACAGTGGTCGGGGATACACCTCCGCCCTTGAGTTTTGAGCCATCTGTGTATACATGGATGGACTCGCCTGTCTCACGTCGTCCCATTCCCACTCTTCCCTTGAGGGTAGGAGCGTCGTAAACGATGTAATGGCAAGTATAGGCGGGAGAGTCCACCAGCCCGGGAAGCCCAAAATGCCAGCCAGGAATTAACCGTGGCCATAATCCGTGTTTGGCCACTTGTTTAGAGTGTTCAGCCTTATTGCCGCACTGCGTGCGTTATATATTGCCTGCAGATCTACCGGAAGGAGGTTTAATGTCGCATATAATGCTTTCGATGATGTGGTTGATATGGCGCCGGTTATCAGAACAGATGCTAGTCTTTGCACCTGGTCAAGTTTCTTGATGTTCACACCCCTCTGAAGGACATCCCACCATATTACAATACCATAGTAGAGAATTGGTCTAACCACTGCTGGGTAGAGCCATTGTATCATTCTGGATTCCAATCCCCATTTCTTCCCAATAAGCCTTCCGCAGGAGTACATTGCGGTCATAGCTTTACGTGCTCTGTCTGCGACTGTGAGCCCCCAATTTAGCTTCCTATCTAGTATAAGTCCTAGATATTTTGTCCTTTCTATTACTCTAAGTGGTGTCCCTCCTAGGAATATTTGTTGAAAGCAAGTGTTTTGTGTTTCCTACTACAAAGTATCAGATCCGTTTTTTTCGGGTTTACTTCTAGTCCTCGACTTTTACACCAAAGTGATAGTCTGTTTGAGAGATCTTTGTTGGAGGTCACATAATGTTGGAAGGTGTTTCCCCGAGATTGCTATTACAATATCATCGGCATATGATATTATTTTACCTCCAATTTTTTCAAGTTCTTGTAGAAGATTATTGACAGTTAGGTTCCACAGAAGTGGAGATATTACCCCACCATGGGGTGTACCCCTGATCGGAAATTTTTTAACAAATGTGTCACCCAAATTTGCCCTTATCGTTCGCCCAGTTAGCATTCGTTCTATGAACGAGATTATTGCATTGCTTACTCCCATTTCCGTTAGCGAAGTGGTAATTGGTTCCGGATATATGTTATTGAAAGCACCCTCGATGTCTAGAAAGGCATGTTGGGAAGGTGATAGTTGGTCGCTAATCCTTCCTTTTATATGCACATCTAGCAACCGCTCTAAAGATTTTAACAAAAAGGATGATAGGCTAATTGGCCTGAAGTCCTTCGGTTTCGTATGTGTTGTTTTCCCTCCTTTGGGAGTGAATACCACTTTTACTTCTGCCCATTTCTTGGCGATATAGTTAAGACGTATCGCTGCCTCAAAAATTAAGGCGAGTGTAGGTGCAATCATATCTTTTGTGTGTTGCAAATCAGCGGGATTCCATCAGGTCCCGGTGATTTGTAAGGTTTGAAGCTGCCAATGGCAAATTTTATGTTGTCCTCCGTTATAAAATCTATTGGGGGATTCTCGTAGTGAACTATAGGGTGGGTTCTACTGTCTTCGTTGCAGAGACAATCTGGAAAGTGCGTCTGCATTAGTAATTCTAGTGTTTCTTCACTGCTGGTTGTCCAATTGCCATTCTCTTTTATGAGGTAGCTAGGGTTACAGGGACTGGTTGATACTACTTTCCGGAGTCTACTGTTCTCCGAAACACTTTCTATCTTTTGACAGAAGTCTCTCCAAGACCGTTTTTGCTGCCCTTATGGCTTAAATCTACGCTGGCATTTTTTGTATCTGTCCCACGAATTGGTTCTCCGCGCTTCGTTATACATAGTTCTGCATTCCCTTCTGAGGTTTGCTATATGAGTGAACCATCATGGCGGTTTCGGACTCCCTCTTCTTGTTCTCTGAGGACATTCATTGACACACGTGATGTCTAGAACTTCACTTCTCGTAGTTGTTACAAAAGTAGGGGTATCACCTATGTTACTAATATAAAGATTGTTTCACATAATGAATTCAAAGATGTACTCACCACGTGCGTTTGTGTCTGAACTGCCCCAGACATGATGATGTGCATAAGCATCTGCTCCCAATATGAATGGGGTGCCACATGTCGATGCTTCATGAACTGCGTCTTTTATGAGTTGTGATGGAGGAGGTTGCTCCGCGTCGTGTGCCATATAAGAAGTGGCAAGCCATATCGTCCCTCCGCAGGACTCCACCGCCGTGATTACGTTATCCGCAGCGCTAAATTGTTTTAGAAAATTGCTAGTATGCACGACCTGGGTTTACCTTTGTCAGTGACATAATCCAATTTGTACACTCTGCTGCTTAAGCCACAAACCCGATCTTTTACGACCCATGGTTCTTGGATGAGCACGATATCCTCTTCTCTTTCTGCGAGGCAGAGGATGAGTGCGGCTGAGGCCGCCTTACTGCGGTGAAGATTGATTTTTGTTGATGTTCGTTATTGAAGGGCAGCCGACCACGGTGTGGTCTGCGTTCTCTTCATCGGATGTAGGGGGGAGAGACTCCTCATCCTCCACAGCAGAGAGATCGGAGTATTCCCCCTCCATGTCCTCTAAGGTAACCCTTTCGAAGAGTTCGCCTACCATGTCTGTGACAACCTCGTTCGCTCGACGCAGATGAAGTTATATTTTCTGCGGAGGTGCTCTTGCTACCTACATCCTGTCTGTAGACATGGAGAGTCAACGTTTGGAAGCCGTAGTTGATCTTCCATTTCCTCATTGAGGACTATCACGGCCAGTCTCCTCTTGCCGTCCACTTCGCCAATCTTTGCCACCTTCCAGTCGCTGCTAGGTAGTTCGGGGTTGCCTAGCTTTATCAGGTCCAGACCTTTAGATCTTGGCCGGTTGGGAATGTCTTCTCGGCGGACCACATCAAGGCGGGCCCCCGGCCGAGGTTCCCCTATGCGATTAATCGCTAGGGTGTATAGGTCACGGAACGTTGGTCAGCTCACCTTATTAGTTTGACGCGGGATTGAAACCATCCTGCATCCGAGCAACTGGGTGGAGGTCCTGGATTTTCTTGCAGGATGTCCCTGTACACCTTCCAAAGACTCCTATTAATTAAGTCTCAGTTTGCTTGATAGACCGCACCATCTTGGGAACTGCGATCAATCACCGCCCGTACATAGCTTCCTTTTGGCGTGACTTTAGTCATTTGAGTGGCGGACACGTTTGTTCGTTTGGCTTCAGCCGATGTCCCTTCACTCGATCGCTTCCGCTTGCCTTGTGCGGAGTCTATTTTGGCCTTCTCCCGGTGTTCGGTAATGAAGGCTTTTCAGCCCACGCCATGGAGTCTGACTGTTCCACCGTCAGATCCTCTTCTCTAGTGTCCTTCAGTCTCTCCAGGATTCTGAAGGCCGATCGCCTGGTACGATAGTACCTTTCTGACGCACTTTTATTCTTCCGGGAGTGGGTACTACCCGGGGCAGTGATAGTGCCAGAAGGGCAGACATCAGAAGCCAATGGCTTAGCCATGTGGTCCGATGCTGCCGACGTTGGAGGGGGTGTTTCTCCTTTCGGAGTTCCCGTGCAACCTGGGGGACAGGGCAGCTCTTGCTTCCCAAGGATTTTGTTGCGAAGGGGGTCTATTGCTGGCACCAGACGTAGATGATGTCATCCTCAACTTGTCTTAAGACAGGGTTGGGATTGTTGCCAGTGAGAGGTCTCGCTGCCGTAGAGGCAGTCCCTGAAGGGACGGAGCGGGAGTTAGGCCCTGGCTTGGCCACAGGCTTCACTCCGCTTACGTTAATGGTCTTCCTTATTGAAAGACCTGACCTTCCTGAGGGATTTGGTCTTGATTACTGGGTGCCTTGGTTGTCCGAGGCTAGGTTTTTTTGTTGTTCATACTCATTTTTCATAATCGTCCGCACTGTTGGACGTGGGGAGCGTGGCGGACTGGGATTTTTTAGGGGGAAAGGGGAGGCGTCGACCATGGCAGTCCCCTCTACCATGGCAAGGTCATTCTACCTCCTGAGGTGACCCAGTTTCAGAAGGGCGCCGTTAAAATACAGCCGGATACCCCTGGCTGCAAACCATCCATTGGGCACGGTGACGCGTAACACCCTTGATTAGGGGGGTACAGGAGAGGAGATGATAGGATACCAGGTTAGGGATTAACAGTGGGGAGGTCGTCAGTACGGTACTCTCCGCATGGTGATTGACTGTCCTCCGCCGTTCTCCGGATGTTTGGCCAGCCAATGCCCATGTGGAGCTTCCCTTTTAGTTCGTGGTGGGCTAACCCTAATGATATGGGGGCGAAACCAGCACTTAAACCTCTTCCCGGAGGCAAGGATACCAACTTGATGAGGGTTTGAGATAGAAAATTAATAAAAATAGTTTTGCTTGATATTTTTCTGATTGGTTGTTTTGATTTTATTCAACGAGGCATAGCAACGGATGCCGGGTATTGTAATATTGTGGTTATTAATACAAAATTATTTTCTATGAAATTATTGTTTGTAATTTTTTTATATACATATCCTAAATCCCTCAAAACTACTCCTTCGCGAGCGGGGCCGCGGGTTAAAGCTAGTATGCTATACTATAGCAACTAGAATCATGGCCTAGCCTATGTACGTACATATAGCCCAGTCATATTAGGGGTTTCACAGCGGAATGAAAGATAATACGCTGGAAATTGGTAAAAACCTTTGTTTTGCCGCCCTAAATATTGTCTCAAAAATCGCAGATACTATTGTGTCGCGTCTTAAGATATTGAAGGTCAAAAGTCACAAAAATCGATTTTTCGCGAATATCTCGGTTCCTATTGCTTAAATGATATTTTCACCTATCATGAAAGTTATAGAGTATAAAATTCTCTACAACTTTTGTCTAAACTTTTTTTTATACGATCAACCCTTTTTGAGGTAGAGCGCGCAGAGTGCGCAGCGTACAGTCATATATGAGCTAATGCAGGATCAAGCGTGAGTTACGGTTATCAGTACGTTGCATAAAGTCAATTATTGACAAAAAAATTATAGTTATTAAGCAATGCCCATTATTTCTGTACTTATTATTAATTATTTATATTTAATTATTCAACTATAGTATATTATTTATTCTGGATTATCTATTTTAATTATATTTAGTAAAAAAAAAATAAAATCTTAGAACTCACACAACTAATTTTAATTCAATTACAGTCAAATATAGCTCATTCGACGCAAAATTCAATTTACTATAACAGTAGTATACTAAAAAAACTCCTCAATGTCGGATAATATCGTAAAAAATTATGTCAAAGTTGAAAAAATAGAGAAAAAATAAAAATTCCATATACTTCCGCCTACAGTCTCGTCAGTTGTCATTTCAGAAAAATTGTCAACACACAGTCAAAAAGGCTTGTTTTTTTTCTTTCGAACTAAAAAACAAATTCGAAATCGGATGGAAATTGGCGAAGTTAGTAGTGATTCTTCACATCAACCTACTGAAAAACGGTTTTATGGCCATAAAATGAGATTTTGGGGGTGTATTCGAAATTTCTCCTATACCATTTTTCTTAGTTTTACTATACCTACAAGTTGTACTAGGTCTCCACTGTCGCACAATGTTATTGGCGTTAGCAGCAAAATACAAGCTGTTGGTGAATCACGTTGACATTGCCGCTGCATATTTGAACGGTGAATTAACTGAAGAAATCTACAGGAAACAACCGCCTATGTTTGGGAACAAACGAAACAGTGACTTGGTTTGTAGATTCAAAAAATCACTCTACGGCCTAAAACAAGCGGGTAGAGAGTGGAATAAAAAGGTTACCGAGATCTTGCTAACAATGGGATTCTTACGTTGTAATGCTGATGTCTGTGTTTACAAATGCAAATCGGGATGCAAATCGAAAGGGAGAGTGCACGTGGAGCGATTTCCATCCACCAAGCGAAGTACGTAGAACACTTATTAGAGAAATGGAATATGACAAGCTACAAGGCGTCGTCGACACCGATGGCTAGCGGAACGGTGCTAAATTAATGTGAGGGGGAATGTACGAAGGCGATTTGCAATGAGTACCAATCACTCATTGGGGAGCTCATGTATCTGGCTGTCATATCGCGGGCTGACATTGCGCACATCATAGCTAAGTTGGCACAGTTTAACTCTCATGCGCATCATTTTGGTGCCGCAAAGCATGTGCTGAGATACTTGAAAGGGTGTCCAAAAGGTATGATCACATTTTCTCCTCATCAAGAAAATTTGATATGTTTTACAGATGCAGACTGGGGTTCCGACGGTACAGACCGCAAATCATACAGTGGCTCTGTATTATTATTGGCTGGCGGAGCTGTCGCCTGGGAATCCAAAAAACAGCAAGTGGTCGCTCTAAGCTCGATGGAGGCGGAGTATATTGCCATGTCTCAAGGGGCAAAAGAGATCGCTTTTCATCGAAGCTTGCTTCACGAATTGGGTTTTGGCAATCTGGTGTCTGGACCGACAACGATCCTGTGCGATAACAAGGGAGCACAATTTATAGACACCAATCCGACGACACACAAACGTAGTAAACACATTGACATACGTTTTCACTACGTGCGTGAACAATACTTGAAGGACGATATTGCACTGGAGTATGTACCCTCATCGGAGAATGCAGTGGATATACTAACAAAACCTATGGCTACAGATAAGCATATTAATTGTTGTAAATTGTTAAATATGAGTTTCAATTGAGTTTCTCGTCATATTATATGTATGTATGTATGAATGAATTTAATATTTTTCCTTTGGTATTTGAAGTTTATTTTGGAATGTAACATGTTCGAATTGTGGCGCAGATTGTTGGAGCCAAGTTGCAATTCAACCATGTATAGTTTGTAAAAGTACGAAAAAATATCAACCTTGTTTTAACATCTTTACTTCTTCTTCTTGTATTAATGCTTACTGTGACTCAAGGCACTCCAATAAAGTTCTTTATACGAAACGGTCGTGATTGTATTTTTCCATTGCGTTTTTCCACAGAGAATTCTAACAATGAGTATAGTGACGAATATCAGCAAAAATCTGAAAACGTGGCCCAAAATTTAAAGCCAAGTGATTTAACATCTATTTTCAATGTTTTGGGTATAACCTATAAAGTGGAAGACGTACACTTGCATATATGTATTTCGCAATTTGCAAAAAGGACGCTCGTTAGGCGTCAACCACGATGACGACTCAGACGACGACGATGACGGCGCCAGCGATAAAGGAAAAGCTGACGTGCACAATGAATATGGTGCAGCTGCAAGCATGCGTGGCATTTTGCAGACTTTGCAAACCAACGACGACGCACAATCAGGACGACGCGAAAAAAGGAGAAACGATGAGTTACATTTTTCAAGACAGACTGTTATGCTACCCCGCTAGCAAAAATGACCGCCACAACGAATGGACGCGACTGTTATCCTACCCCAGGAATTGAAGCAGCGCGCGAGTTACGTCACTCAACCATTCCGCCGAAAACATATCACCTGACCATTCAATCGACAAAGTCGAAGTTAATTGGTCAGCATAAATTTACCCTACTCATCAAAGTATCATCGCAATGCATTGTCGAAGTAACTCAATATGAGTGCAGCGACACTTAGCAAGTATTGCGATAACACTTTGGCAATAAGTATTCTGATATGTGAGAACGTTGGCGACGCCGTAGTAGAAAATAATTATGCATCAGCAATAAGGAACTATAAATATAAGAACTTTAAAATAATGTATGAGATAGTTCTTTTGGATTTTACCAAATAAAGAATGGGACGAAAACCTTATGTATGTAACTATAATGTAATTTTTTTTAATGTGCACCCTAAGGACACACATATTTGGCGCAGTCGAACGGCTTATAAGTTCCCAAGAACTATAAGGAACCTCAGGCACGTTTTCTAAAGAAAGTGCATAAAATAGTGAAATACAACAGTATGGGACAATATTTATAACGTTTCTAAAGAAAGTGCATAAAATAGTGAAATATAACAGTATAAGACAATATTTATAACGTGAAAAATATATACTACTGTGATTAAAACTAGTATAGAAAAATAAATTATATAAATGGAGAACAAAAATAATGCAACCATGCAGCAACCACAAACACTGACGATAGCCGCATCCGAGTTGATAAAAGAAGCATCCCGGATAAAGGATTTCAGAGGCGATAATACATATGACCTCATGACGTTCATAAAAGAGGTGGAAATTATTCTTCCACTATTTAGCGAAAATCCAACACTCCAAGAATTTATTTTCCATCGCCACATCCTAACCAAAATTCAAGGGCCAGCTTTACATGCAACAAGGATTCTAGGACCAGCACCCAACTGGACCCAAATAAAGGAAGAATTAATCAGAAATTTCGGCATCCAGGAGACATATCACAACCTCTATCACCAGGCCATCAACTACAAGTATAGAAATGTAAGCGATTATTTCCATTGCCTTAAATATATTTTAGATAAGCTTAATTCCAAATATGAGCAAGACAGAAATAAACCTACAGAATTTTCTCCACAAATTAATGAATCATTAATTCTAAAAACTTTTCTAAACGTCATTGAACCACATTTAAGTAGTATCGTATACAGTAGGAACATTACTTGCCTCAGAGACGCATATCACCTACTAGAAGAAACAGGAATGATTAGGAAATACGATCATAGAACTAACAGGGAAAATAGATTCACACAAAATCACAGATACCGCGAGAATAGACTGTCACCGTTACACTTACTACACAACACTAATTCAACAAATCCTGTATTTAATAATAACGATAACCTTAATTCAGGACAAGTTAAAAGGAACCAAAGCCATTTTATCGTAACTATCAACAAAACGCTTACTCTCAAAATCATTTTAACAACAGAGAATCAGGACAGTTTAGGTAAAACCATTATAACAATAAAGAGTCAGGACAGTATAGACAAAATCGACCCGATCCAATGGAGATAGACCACCTACAACATACATACGACAAAGAAGAAAATTTTCAGTCTCTTCGCCACAACACAACTTACCGTTGATAAGTAGACACCGGCTCAAGTACATCCCTCTTGGATGAATCTAAACTTTCAAAATTTAAGCGTGTAACTCTAGTTAAGCCAATAATTTTCAAGACATTAGACGGACGTGTAAAGGTAAATACAGAAATTATCACCTCCCTGCCAAACGAGTTTAATGAAAACAACTTTATGAGTTAGAAACTGACTAACCTAAAAGGCAGAAATTTTGAGGCTATATTAAGACGTAACATACTCAAACCAATGGAAAAAATCATGAATTTTAAAAAAGATTATGTCGAAATACATGACAAAAAAATTAGTTTTGTTCGTACTTATAACTATGAAGACATACATACTTACTCAAATGGACAACACAGTAATACAAAAGTTGCTACGTGAAGACATGAACAACGAAGTTAAGGTACTATTAGAAAAAGTCATAAAACAAAATTCCGACCTCTTTTTCCAAGAAGGACAAAAATTGTCACACACTCACGAAGTAAGACATGAAATAGTCACGACAACAAATAAGCCTGTATATTCGAAAATATATCGGTATCCTCAAGCCCACGAGGAGGAGATAAATCACCAAATGAAAGAAATGTTAGAACATGGCATCATTAAGGAAAGCTGTTCACCGTATAACTCTCCACTATGGATCGTTCCGAAAAAAGTAGACAAATCTGGCAAAAAAAAGTGGCGTATAGTAATTGACTACCGGGCTCTAAATGATATTACAATTAGCGACAAATTTCCTTTACCAAATATCGAGAATATCCTGGAAAAATTAGGAAGGGCACAGTTTTTTACAACACTAGATCTTGCTAAGGGCTTTCATCAGATCCTTATAAAAGAAGAAAATAGGGCAAAAACAGCATTTTCTACGCCTCTAGGGCACTACGAGTTTGTTCGAATGACTTTTGGTTTGAAGAACACTCCGGCTACCTTCCAAAGGCTCACGAACTCGGTGTTGAGAGACTAAAAAAATCTGCGTGGTTTACTTAGACGACATATTATATTAATATTCAGCACAACAGCACAAGAACACATGGATAGTATAAAGAAGATTTTCGATAGACTCAGACAACATAACCTACTTATCCAAATAGACAAATGTAATTTTTTTGCCACCAACACGGAATACTTAGGACATATACTGACTACTGATGGAGTCAAACCAAATCCTAATAAAGTAGAAGCAATACAAAAGCTTAAGATGCCGCAAACAGCAAAGCAAATAAAATCATTTTTGAGAGCGACGGGATATTATCGTAAATTCATTAAGGATTATAAAATAGCTCAAGCTATGACAAAGTACCTCAAAAAGGATACGAAAATTAATGTTCACGACACCCAATATTTAGACGCCTTCTATAAATTAAAGAGTTTGCTAATCTCCCCACCGGTGCTTAAGTATCCGGACTTCAGGAAAAATTCAAAATCGCAACTGATGCCAGCGACCATGCTATAGGTGCAGCATTAACGCAAGAAGGACACCCAATAAGCTACGCCAGTCGAACGCTGAACGACCATGAGAGGAAGTATTCAACAACAGAAAAGGAACTTTTAGCTATTGTATGGTCAGTAAATTATTTCAGGCCATATATCTACTTCAGATCATTCGACTTGTTGACTGATCACCAACCACTTAAGTGGCTACAAATAAAGTATAAAGGAAAGGATATCAACCCCAGATTACAAAGGTGGATATTGAAACTCGGGGAATATAACATAAATATAGGATACATAAAAGGTAAAGGAAATACCTTGGCAGATTTTCTCAGTCGAATAAATAGCGAGACAGGCGACATACAATTTAACAAATACAGATGACGAAGTAGATAATATCGAGCTAGGAGTTGCGGTCTCTGCAGGTAATATAATATCTTCTATTAAAATTCCTACAAATACAATCATAGCATAACACTCATTTGTAACTTCATGCCCTAATAAAAATTTCGAAGAACTACAATTCAAAAATGAGCACATATTAGATATTAATAATACCAAATATGTATATTCAAAAAACTTGTGTATAGGAAATTTAAAAATTTTGAATACATGTGTTATAAAAAGAAACTGCAAGAAAATACGCAATAATAAAGAAGAAATTATAGAAATTAAGAAAGGCCTTATACTGGCAAAGAATATAAAAGGAATTGAGATGCGAAGCACTTGTAAAGAAAGAAAACTGTACTTAGAAGGAAATAAACTCATTATATTTAACGATTGTGAAATATGTATAGCAAACGTAACATACAAAAATTGGAATAAATCTTTTACGCAACACTATGTAATACATTACTTAGAATCAAATATAAACACTACACAGTCAGAACCAACGTTTGAAGAATTAATTATAAAACAAATAAAAAACACGCAAAGAATAGAAGAACTCACATTTCAAAAAAAAAAAATACACCAAACTAACTCTTGGATAATAATTTCATTCCTTTTAGCAATTATAATTGCGTTATTTGCATTTTCCATATATTTCTCAAAAAAGGAAAAATAAATTGAACTAAATATCAGAACAAAAACCCAGGAAAGTTTTCGATCAAGGGAAGGGGGAGTTATGTCACTCAACCATTCCGCCGAAAACATATCACCTGACCATTCAATCGACAAAGTCGAAGTTAATTGGTCAGCATAAATTTACCCTACTCATCAAAGTATCATCGCAATGCATTGTCGAAGTAACTCAATATGAGTGCAACGACACTTAGCAAGTATTGCGATAGCAGTTTGGGCAATAAGTATTCTGATATGTGAAAACGTTGGCGACGCCGTAGTAGAAAAAATTATGCATCAGCAATAAGGAACTATAAATATAAGTACTTTAAAATAATGTATGAGATTGTTCTTTTGGATTTTACCAAATAAAGAGTGGGGCGAAAACCTTATGTATGTATAATGCATATTTTTTAATGTGCTCCCTAAGGACACACATATTTCGCGCGAGTGTAACGAATTTGCAAAATGGCTTACAATCGGAAATGCAAATGCCGCGATTTGCAATAAATTTTCGTGACATTGAAGACTCAATAAGATCTTTCGACGGTAGAGAGAATTTATCAGTGGAAACATGGGCCAGCGAATTTGAGGAAATTGCCTCCGTCATGCACTGGGACGAATTCCAAAAATTTGTGTCCTCGCTAAGCTTTTTTTTCAGAGTGAAAGAGGACTCCCTTCATGGCACAAGCCAAAGACAACACTGTTGAGCGAATTCAAATTGTGGTGAATAGTGCACAAATATGATACAGAGAACGTTAAAGTATAGAGAAGTCTCAATGACAGGAACGTATGGAGTTTCGAGCGGTACTCGTCTCGCGAAGACTGATTACCACAGACAAATTTTTCACCAAAACTTAACAGTAAGGGGCTGAGTTATGTAAATTTAGCAGCAGTCGATAAGAATTTGTTGGAGATTAAAAGCAAAGAGGGTTAGGTAGCTTTGTAATATGACTATGTATTTGAATGTTTTCCAATTATATACATATGTATGTATGTTATGTGTGTCTGTCTGGTGTCTGTAAAACTTCAATCAAAATCCTCCATAGAAAACATTTCATTACCAGGCACACAGGAGGATGGCATATGATAACTTAAATTTGTCAATTTATATACATACTAGCAAACCCGGCCCCCTTCGCTGGGCACACTAAAATAGAATAGATATGGTTTAGAACAGAAAATATATGGTTTTCATATTATTTATTTCTTTATTCTTTATTCAAGCGCTTTGGCATAAACAATATTTTTTGTTTTTCTATTTGTTTTTGAGTAAATATAAAATATAAATTGAAAATCAGGAAAAAAGAAGATTGTTTTTAAATTTCAAATCAACGTATATGAATAAACAATCGTCTTTTTTCCTGATCATCCATGAATTTTTCGTTTCAATTTATATGTTTTATTAAGCATTGGAGCACGAACACATAATTTCATTCGGATTTCACATTAAATTCTCAAATTTCGTAAGAAATTATTCACTGTTCCAAAATCCACTCCAAAAAAATTCACAAACAATTTTTACATGTTGCACTTACGTTTTTTCCTTATGGCATCCAAATCAGAAAGAACTATTGACACATTGTAACTCACACTGTCAATTTAACAGTTCAGTTCCGCCCCAAGCGTTAAAAAAGTAAGCGACATTATGGCTGGTTCAAAAGAACGCTGTACCCGTTGCCAGTGCTCCGAATTACAACCAAACTTTACGAAACCCATTTTCAATACTTACTTAACAATGTGCGTAAGTTTGGTTTAATTCGGTGCAAAGACACGGCGGCTCCACGTTTTGGCATATATTTCGAGACCCTAGTCATCAATAGGTATGAAAATTACCCCATATTAAAGCACTTATCAACAGCTTTCATTTGATATCCATATTGTACAAACACATTCTAGGGTCCACGTTTTGGTCTCTATCTCGAGACCCTAGTCACGGAGCGGATGGAAATACTCCAACTACATACACATCCGAAGGTTACCCGGGTCCACGTTTTGACCTATATCTTGAGACCCTATCTACCAATAGGTATCCAAACTATTCGGAAACCATCTTCAATACCTCCTTAACAATGTGTAAAAGTTTGGTTTAATTCGGTGCAAAGACACGGCGGGTCCACGTTTTGGCATACATTTCCAGACCCTAGTCATCAATAGGTACGAAAATTACCCCGTATTAAAGCACTTATCAACAGCTTCCATTTGATACCCATATTGTACATACACAACCAAAGGTTACCCGGGTCCACGTTTTGACCTATATCTCGAGACCCCAGTCACGGAGCGGCATGAAAAATACTCTGTACTAAAGCATTCACCAACAGCTTCAATTTGATATCCATATTGTACAAACACATTTTAGGGTCCACGCTTTGGTCTCTATCTCGAGACCCTAGTCACGGAGCGGATGGAAATACTCGAACTACAGCATTCACCAACAGCTTCCATTTGATACCCATATTGTACATACACATCCGAAGGTTACCCGGGTCCACGTTTTGACGTATATCTCGAGACCCTATCTACCAATAGGTATCCAAACTATACGGAAACCATCTTCAATACCTCCTTAACAATGTGTGCAAGTTTGGTTTAATTCGGTGCAAAGACACGGCGGGTCCACGTTTTGGCATACATTTCCAGACCCTAGTCATCAATAGGTATGAAAATTACCCCGTATTAAAGCACTTATCAACAGCTTCCATTTGATACCCATATTGTACATACACAACCAAAGGTTACCCGGGTCCACGTTTTGACCTATATCTCGAGACCCCAGTCACGGAGCGGCATGAAAAATACTCTGTACTAAAGCATTCACCAACAGCTTCAATTTGATATCCATATTGTACAAACACATTCTAGGGTCCACGTTTTGGTCTCTATCTCGAGACCCTAGTCACGGAGCGGATGGAAATACTCCAACTACAGCATTCACCAACAGCTTCCATTTGATACCCATATTGTACATACACATCCGAAGGTTACCCGGGTCCACGTTTTGACCTATATCTCGAGACCCTATCTACCAATAGGTATCCAAACTATACGGAAACCATCTTCAATACCTCCTTAACAATGTGTGTAAGTTTGGTTTAATTCGGTGCAAAGACACGGCGGGTCCACGTTTTGGCATACATTTCCAGACCCTAGTCATCAATAGGTATGAAAATTACCCCATATTAAAGCACTTATCAACAGCTTTCATTTGATATCCATATTGTACAAACACATTCTAGGGTCCACGTTTTGGTCTCTATCTCGAGACCCTAGTCACGGAGCGGCATGAAAAATACTCTGTACTAAAGCATTCACCAACAGCTTCAATTTGATATCCATATTGTACAAACACATTCTAGGGTCCACGCTTTGGTCTCTATCTCGAGACCCTAGTCACGGAGCGGCATGAAAAATACTCTGAACTAAGGCATTCACCAACAGCTTCCATTTGATACCCATATTGTACATACACATCCGAAGGTTACCCGGGTCCACGTTTTGACCTATATCTCGAGCCCTATCCACCAATAGGTATCCAAACTATACGGAAACCATCTTCAATACCTTCTTAACATTGTGTGTAAGTTTGGTTTAATTCGGTGCAGACACGGCCAGTTAGCGAACACACACAAAAAATTGACTTTATTTTATATATAAGATTTTTTTCAGTTTGTGTCCGAAAAATCCAAATATCTTACGGAACCCTATTTTTTTCCAAAATAAAATGTAATCCATGTTACTCTTGGATAATGTAGTTTTCGAATGGTGAAAGAATTTTTAAAATCGGTCTAGTATTTTTTGAGCCTATTCGTTACAAACAAACAAACAAACAAAGTTTTCCTCTTTATAATACAGGTAACCCTCCTACAACGCGATTAATTGGTTCCTGAAAAACTCCGCGTTGTAGGAAAATCGCGTTGTAGGAAACTTGTTTCCCTCCATTTTTCCTTTTCTTAAACAATATCACGCAAGTAACATTTTAAAGTTTTCTCAGCCGAATTAATTATATTAGACCTTTCATCGAATAAAAAAAATTTATTTTTTCAAAGATATTTTTCTATTTGTCTATTTCAATATAA
>JAYXIM010031708.1:0-14000 GCA_037575425.1 Anastrepha fraterculus | reverse complement strand
TAACATAAATTAATTCATTTAATTAACCAGCAAAAAGCAATTCATTTATTTTAATAACATAAAACTAAGGAAAATAAAATCTGGGAAAAATAGACACGGATTTTCAAATCTACATATTTCAGAGGATTTTAAATCTCAACCTTCTACAAATCCGCTTCCTCGTCCTCGCTTATTATAATTTGCTTCAAACGTTTTGCTCTTGGTCGTCCTATTTCAAAATCCGAGCTTGACCCACTATCACATTGATCCGGTTCAGCTATTATTGCTGGCCTTAAAAAATCTTTTATTGATGTCTGCTTTGTCCTACTTCGTAAATCTTTATAGATTTCCTGGTAGGCAGATAGATCATGTTCAAGATTTCTTTTGAACATTTCTGCTCTACTATTTAGAGGATCGTTTTCCAAAACATACTCTTCCAACCCCTTCGCCAGATATAGAATATGTATTTAAAAAATGCTTAAAAATCGCGTTGTAGGAGTCGCGTTATAAGAAACATTCCGCAATTCGCAAACCGCGTTGTAGCGAAATCGCGCTATAGAAGTACCGCGTTATAGGAGGGTTACCTGTATTAGTATAGATATATGCTGTGTGTATGTACATATCAGCACTTGCTACAGCAAAACATATAACGTCAAAATTTCTCAAGAAATCCGGCGCGCACAACATTGTATGTACAGTAACCTTGAAATGTGTACAGGCACCTTCAAATACTCTGATTTCAGAGTAAGTTTCTAACTATGCAGACATATGCATATGTTTTGTACACTTTTTATCAATTGAAGAACTACATACGTAAAGTAATATTCTAATTAACGATTTGCCTACTATCAGTCAACATAAAATATTTGTTTCGAAATTTTTGCCCTAGTATTGAAATGTCCGACACAGAACTTTTTTATAAGCTACTTATGAAGTTTTCTGCAACTTACTGTATGCTCATGCGCGCACTTGACGCACAGCAGCTACGGTTGTCGAGCATTTAGAAAGACATATTTACATACATATATTGATGCATACATATGTACGAAACCGCGGGCACTCGACTTGACAAAAATTCAAGATTTACCAAATATTGGCAAATAACACTGTGGGACAGTGATTTTATACTTTTATGGAGACCTAGTACAACTTGTAGGTGAAGTAAAACTAAGAAAAATGGTATAGGAGAAATTTCCAATACACCCCCAAAATCTCGTTTTATGGCCATAAAACCGTTTTTCAGTAGGTTGATGTGAAGAATCACTACTAACTTCGCCAATTTCCATCCGATTTCGAATTTGTTTTTTTAGTTCGAAAGAACAAAAACAAGCCTTTTTGACTGTGTGTTGACAATTTTTCTGAAATGACAACTGACGAGACTGTAGGCGGAAGTATTTAGAATTTTTTTATTTTTTCTCTATTTTTTCAACTTTGACATATTTTTTACGGCGTCGAATAAGCTATATTTGACTGTAATTGAATTAAAATTAATAGAGTTGTGTGAGTTTTAAGATTTTTTATTTTTACTAATTTGGTATGTAGGTATAACTTACGCTAAATGGGAATAAGGTCGTGCTTTGATGTGTTATTATAGATACGTAATATTTATTGGAGTATATATGTACTGTACTGCATACAACAGAACTGGTTAAAACTTACGAAAATATCTGACATATTATCACACATTTTTTTTGCAATAGAAATATGAAAAAGCTCCCAAGTGTACCAAAGTTCACACTGTACATTGATTAACAAAAGAAGTTTGTTATTATAATTTAACCTTATTAAAACGTCAAAGTTGTATTGTTTGTCTCATTGAAATTCAAGAGATATAAATCAAAACGTTGCCAGAAAGGTCGAATTTCTTTATATTCTCCGATGATGTGGCATCATCAGCCTTATCATAAACCAGATGATTGTTATTTTTGTAAAACGGACGTAAACGGTCATCATTATAAATCTCGAAAGCACATAAAGTATGCTGATGTTGCAACTGTTAAGAACCCCGTAGTCTTGGACGATATGATTGACTAAACTGCATGAACTGAAGGAAGTTCAACTCATTGCTGATGGTGATCAAACTGATAACAATAAACCTGATGATGAAGAGTACTTTCCGTCTGGTTCTAAGTCTTCAGCACGACACGTTGTATCAAATTCAGATTTTCAGGATATTTCTCGTGATTTACTTCTATCGGGAGGACAATCTGAAACGCTCGCTTCTTGATTTAAACAATGGAATTTAGTTGATGACGACTTCAGATGAATGATGATGATCGAATTTCTTACAGAGAAGTATTCAAAACTGATGAAGAGAATGACAAATGTACCGTACCATACTAAACTCCAAAGGGCCGTTTCCAATGCATTTTTAAGTTTGGAACCAGTGTGTACTGCACCGTACCATACCGTACAGTGCTGCACTGCACAATACTCCAATAAATATTATGTGTTTATAATGGCACTTGTTATCATTTTCATGCTTCGGAACGTGCCCTTATTGCCATTTAGCGTAAATTATACCTACATACCAAATTATTGTAAAAAAAAAAATAAAATCTTAAAACTCACACAACTCTTTTAATTTTAATTCAATTACAGTCAAATATAGCTCATTCGACGCAAAATTAAATTTACTATAACAGTAGTGTACTAAAAAAAATCCTCAATATCGGATAATATCGTAAAAATTATGTCAAAGTTGAAAAAATAGAGAAAAAATAAAAATTCCATATACTTCCGCCTACAGTCTCGTCAGTTGTCATTTCAGAAAAATTGTCAACACACAGTCAAAAAGGCTTGTTTTTTTTCTTTCGAACTAAAAAACAAATTCGAAATCGGATGGAAATTGGCGAAGTTAGGAGTGATTCTTAACATCAACCTACTGAAAAACGGTTTTATGGCAATAAAACGAGATTTTGGGGGTGTATTGGAAATTTCTCCTATACTATTTTGTTTAGTTTTTCTATAACCACAAGTTGTGCTAGGTCTCCATAAAAGTATACTTCATTTTTTTTTTTTTGTCACACAGTGTAATTCTACGCGAAATATTCCAATATTGACTATTCGAATGGTCGAGAAAATTGGCATATGGCGACTCGTTTTATGAATGAAAGTACTTTGCTCGTAGAAATATGAGCTCGAATTCATCAATGAATTTTTTGATGATGAGTTTTTGTTGAAACTGTTCGGCTGTTCAGCACCATGGCAACTTGAATGATTTTTTTTTTGTTTCTTTTTTTTTTGGCGGTGAGGCAGGGTTAAAAATGCCTTCGCACCATATAGTAACCGTGGCTACTACGTGTGTGGTGATTCCACTAAAAATATCCCTCCTCTTCTCTTGGATTTTTCCCTCCACCCCGGGACTGCTTCCGCATTGCTTCGAGGTAGAGGGCCAAAACGGCGTCCTAAGAAGGACACTTACTTACTCACCCTGCGTCCAGGGTCGCCTGTTTTGAGAAGCCTATGCTTAATGCTCTTCAGCATAGCTTTCCATTTCGCGCTTCTTTTTTCGGATAATATCCTCCACAAAATTTCCGACGGCATTCCATTTTTCTTCGTCTATCATCATTTTCTCAATAATTTCTTCAGGTGTAAATACACCAATAGCTCGCTGCAGACCTGTTCTCTCTACGTTCCACCTCTCGCATTTAAAGAAGGTGTATCTCCATATATGCAGTTTGGTTGGCTCACTTTTCCCATTCGCCACAGATACCTACGAAAGGACCCATGTCCGGACAAAAACTGTGTGAGGTAATAGTTAACCTCACCGTGCTTTCTTTCTGCCCACTTTTTTAGATCGGGTATTAGTCCCGCTGTCCATCTACCATACCTTTCAGAGTTCCATCTTGCCTGCCAAAATGTGAGTGTTTGAACTCTATTATCGGAGAAGTATGGTACTGGGATTCCTGTGTTTTTTGCCTCCCATCTCCGTTTACGCTCTTGTGCTAGAATATCTATAGGGATGGTTCCGCTGATAACTAACACCGCTGCTTCAGATACTGTTCTGTATGACGAAGCCACTCTGAGAGCACAGGTGCGTTGCACAGATTGCAGAATTTTCCGCCGGCATTGCACCTTAAGCGAATCTGCCCATATTTCGCATCCGTATAAGAGAATCGAGTTCGTCGTGTCCATTAAAAGTTTGCGCTTGTTCTGCGTTGGACCAAGGTTTGCCATGAGCTTACTTAACATGCCGCTTACCTTGGCAGCTCTTGTGGCAGCATGGTTTATATGCGCCCAGTAGGTTAGCCTTGTGTCTAATTGCACTCCTAGGTACTTGACCACTCTTTTTGTGGATAAAGTGGCATCAAGTACTTGTATGTCTACTTCTAATGGGATACGTCTGTTCGTTAGAAGGATTAGCTCTGTTTTCTCTGTGGCCAGCTTTAATCCATGATCTTCTAGCCATGTCTGGACTCGGATCATCACCTGATTTAACTTTCTTTTGGCTTCGTCGGTGTTTCGGGCGATTATTACAGCTGCAATGTCATCTGCGTATCCCACTAAATGCACATCCTCAGGCATCTCTATTCGAAGGATTTCATCGTAGCTTATATTCCAGAGTTCAGGTCCAAGTATTGATCCTTGAGCCGCACCTGCTGTTATTTATTTAGTCTTACACCCTTCTCGCGTTTCGTATAAGAGCACGCGATTACTGAGATAGCTACGAATAATCTTCAATAGATTATTCGGGACCTTGAATGCTACCTGTAAGGCTTCAATTACGTCGTTCCAGCTTAAACTATTGAAAGCATTTCTAATATCCAGTGTGGCTAGTAATACTAAGCGCTTGGAGTATCGATTACCCGTCTGGGCATGTTCTACGCTAGCTATTACATCTTGGATGGCTCCTAAGGTGGATCTGCCACTTCTAAAACCATGCTGCCTGTCAGAGAGGCCGCCACTGTTCTCTACGGCTTCGCTAAGCCTATGCTTTATCAATTTCTCAAAGAGTTTTCCTGCGCTATCCAGCATACATAACGGTCTATAAGAGGACGCTAATGTTGGGTCTCCCTTCCCCTTGCTGATTAGTACCAGTTTTTGTTTTTTTCCATATTTCTGGAAAAATTCCTTCTTTTAGGCATGCGTTGTACATGTTTAGCAGCAAAAGAGGGCGTTCGGTTGCCAATAGTTTCAATATTTCTGCAACTATGCCATCAGATCCTGGCGCTTTATTGCATTTCATTGCTTTTGCAGCATCCATTAGTTCTTCTTCTCTGAATGGGACAGGTTCCGTTGCTTCATGCTCGGGTTCTTCCCTCTCAGCACAGTGTGTTGGGAAGAGTGTGTCGACTATTTTGCTTATCACTTCGGTTTCCATATCAGCAGCAGGGGATTTGGCTCCTAGCCTTTTCATAACGATTTTGTAGCCCAGCCCCCATGGGTTATGGTTTAGATCGTTTCGTAGCTCTTTCCATTTGTCTTTTTTGCTTTGGCTTATGGCTTTCCTCAATTTTTTTTCTACTATTTTTGTATTCTTCGGATTCCGGTGTCGCCGGGCCCAATCTTCTGGCTCTAGTATACTTTCTACGCTTATGGATGCACATATCTCTAAGTTCTGCGATCTCATGTGCCCACCAGTATACAGCATTTCTTTTTTTGTTCTTGTCTATTTTAGGCATAGATGAGTTGCAGCCTATCGTAATGCATTGGATTGTGGTCTTGACTAGTGTTTTTGCTGTACTATTCGCACAGATCGTCGTTTAATTTTCGTCAATAATTGCAAGGAGCGTCGCTGGGTTTAGCTTGTTTATGTTCTATTTGCGTGTACTTTTATTTCGGTTTTCACGCACTCTTTGGTTTTCCATTTCAATGCAAAACGTGATGTATTGATGGTCACTCCCATTGTAATCTTCCAGGACTCTCCGGCGTTTAGTAAAAGTGACTATGCTTTCCGATGCTAGGGTTATGTCGGGTGTTGTGCATTCGCAACCTGGATTTCGGTACGTAGTCGTTCCTGTGTTGAGCACCACTAAACCTAGCCTGGCTGCCATGCTCAGTACTCGTCTACCTCTTGAGTTTGTTGTCGCCGAGCCCCATTCGGTTGCTTTGGAGTTGAAGTCTCCAGCTATTATTAGTCGTCCCTCTAAACTGAGGGCTTTATCTTCAATACTTTCCAGTTTCCGGGTGAATTCGTTCGGTGTAAGATAACAGCTTATCATTGTGAATTGGCTGTTTTGAACGTAGACGAAACCATCGCCAGATCCTTTCGCGGTTATTACGAAATTTGTGCCCCTAAGCAGCCAGATGGCGGCAGTTCCCGACTCGTCTTCGATTCAAGCTTTCTCGGATTGAGCGTATTGTTCGCTTATCAATACTGCTTGAACTCTTTTTTCTAAGACCATCTGCTCCATTAGCAGGTCTGCGTTTTTACTCCTGTGCATATTTGCTTGAAGTATAATCATATTTTATCTTGTCTTGGCATGTTCTTTTGTCATCGGGCATTTGCCCGAGCCTGGCATATGCTTTGTCTCGCTGCGATTGACATCAGTGCATAGGCAGCATTTGGGCTCTTTGGTGCACTCTTTCATTTTGTGCCCAGCTTCTCCACATCGGATGCATATACCTTTTCCGCTTCTGTCTGGTCCTTTACAGTTTGATTGAAGGTGTCCGATACCGAAGCACCGGTAGCAGCGCTTCAGAGAATGATGGCCGCTACGCCTGCGCCTATGAATGCATTTTGTTCTTGTAGTCGTAATTCATATACGTACATAGGCTAGGGCATCAAATGTGCATATACGCACATGCAAATATTATATGTAGATGCGTATGCAGAAGAAATTGTTTTAGCATTTGTTAGGCATATCGATCGGATATTTACTCCCTAATTATTGCATGAAATATGATGCGATGCTCGTGAGGTAAGTCATGGTTGCTTCAGTGCATGCATATGCGTGCAATACTATATTTATTAAAGATGCAAACGTTTTCTTTTATTTATTTTAAATTTCAAAGTTTTATACTATCTATAAAATGCATGTTAACACGAAACAAATTCAAATCCAAAAATAAATATCGTGTCCCACGCTTTTTGCTGACACAACGTCGGCAAGCACAAATTGCTTAGGATCAAATTGCATTCGCATCCGTAGGTAATGCACTCGCGCTTGCACTTGAAACGGTAGCAGAGGTAACGACTTCGCGCTAATAAAGCTTTAGCTTTAGTTTTAGTTTTAAGAAAATAAAATTGTCACTTCGTTTTAGACAGTCAAATAATAAAGAGGCATAGCCTCCTAAAAAAAATTTATATATCTTTACTTTGTTTTTATTTTAATTTTTTTATTTTATTTTAAAAACTTGCGGAGTTTTAACTGGCGGCCGTGACAGGACGGAGCAGCGTGCGTTGTAAAGAACCAGAAAACAAAAAGTACGGTTACGCGTGTGTTTTATAAAATAAAAACCACATAGTGCGTCTAATAAGATATAAACACCAAAGCGGCTACATGCAAGGCACTAAGGAAGCAAGCAGTGCAGAAGATCCTGAGTACTAAAGAAAAGGGAGAAATCAAAGCACCCACAACCACCAACCGTGCCAACAGTTATTCTACTAATTACTCAAATAAAAGATCATTTAAAAAGATTAGAAATAAGAAACAAAGTTAAGAAAATATCATTAGATTTTATTGGAAGTGCATGGAAATGGATTGCAGAAAATCCTGACCATCACGACCACGAAATAGTGGAAAATAAAATAAATAACTTACTTGAAAAAAATAATAACCAGATAGTTATAAATAAGAAAAAAATCGAAAAAATAAATGAAATTACCAATGTAATGAATGAAATATTAAAAGTAATGAAAACTCATAAAGAAATTGAAAATGGTGTTATTTTGAAAGTAAAAAATCCATTGGAAATATTAAAAGAAGAAGTAATAAATATCGTATACGCCATACATTGGGCAAAAGTAAATGTAATATTATATTTTATCAAAATGACGAAGTGAACATTATTTTAAAAAATGAAAATATTCCATACATAAATATAGACGAGGCATTAGATTTTGCCAAAATTAAAATCGCTACAGATAGTAAATTGTTAATCTATATTATAAGTTTTCCAACTGTGGAAATAAAAGCATGTAATAAGTTAGAAATAAGAGCCGTTAAGAAAGGCAATCAAGTTAAGAAAATAGAATATAAAACCATAACAAAATGTAATAAAAAAAATTTCGGATTTCAGAATAGTTGTAAGAATTATAATAGCTTATCAATATGTTCATCAGATGCTACGATAGATATAAGCAACTCAACGTGTATTGCCAATTTGCTAGAAAGTCGTGTACCAAACTGTACCGAGATCAATAATCAACATATTCCAATAATAGAAGAAATGTCGGCAGGACTATTATTCTTAAATCAATTTGATGGCCCAGTACAAATAAACAATGAAACAACTAACCTTAAAGGAACTTTTTTAATACGACTCCATAATGTAACAATAAAAATCGAGAAGAAAACACACTAATGCACTCGCGCTTGCCCTTGAAACGGTAGCAGAGGTAACGACTTCGCGCTAATAAAGCTTTAGCTTTAGTTTAAGTTTTAAGAAAATAAAATTGTCACTTCGTTTTAGACAGTCAAATAATAAAGAGGCATAGCCTCCTAAAAAAACTTTATATTTTTTTATTTGAATTTTTTTATTTTATTTTAAAAACTTTCGCAGTTTCAACTTGCATACATATGCATATTATTCCCTGTAATAAATGTAAATTGAAAAAAAATTCGTTTGGCAAAGGAACAAAAAATGCATATTCAAATGTACATTAATATGATAAGGCAATGCGGCGTGAGAGAGGTCATTGTTGCTGCAGTGCGTGTGCACATACATTTGTAACACTATAAGAATTGAAGGTCCAATTGAACTTTTGCAGAAACATAACTAACATAATATTTGTGAATATATACATGTAGGATTCCGAGTTAAACAATTTGTTCTTGCTTTAATTTAGACAATTTCTTTATTACTTCAACTTAGACAATTTGTTCCTGTGCGTTCCTCGCTTTATGGCGGTTTAGTTCACAATGTTCTATATGTCCTGTCGTTCGTATCGAAAACGTCTTCGTTGGGTATGTTCGCGGTATGGTAATCTCGGTCTTTTTGTTGCGTTACATTGTTGTCCGTATTAGTGCGGTCATACACTGTGCGCTCTGTTTTCTATTATGTCTGTTCGTTATGTCCGTCATTTCCTACATTCGGCCATCCTGCGCGCTCATTCGGCCCGAATGAAGGATCCCATCTTTTCATGAACTCAGCCACTGTCGTGGTTCGACCAGGCCCTTCGTGATCGCCAATCTTTTCCGCAGTGTATCGCCCACGTCTCATCTTCTTCACGATTCTATATGGACCCAGATATTTCGCCTTTAACTTTAGTCCCATTCCATACTGCGTTCCCTTAATGGCTACTAGCTCGTCGTTGGCATATTCGGGTTCTGTTCTTCAGTTTGCGTTGAAAGTTCGTCGATTTTCTTCTTGAATAACGACAATGTTCTCCCGGGCTTTACGACGCACTTCTTCTCCCTCTGCATCCATCTCGTCGATAGCCTCGTTCTCCAATAATTCTTGCATTTGCGGAATGCCCACGACTCGCATCTCTAGACCTGTCAATTTCTTAAACGGCGATGATTTAGTGCTGCGCGCTGGGGTGCTGTTGAGGAATCGCTGAACGCGATTTACCTGCGTATACCATTTTCCAGGATTCTCTAGACACAGCTTTGCCCACCACCACTCGATGTATTCGCTCGACCTGTCCATTCCCGAGTGGCACTCCGGTTGCTATCAGCAGATGTTCGATTTGCTCGCTGTAGCTCTTAAAATGATTTGAGGTAAAAGCGGAACCTCTGTCCGTGATTATTCGCTTCGGGTTCCCGAAAACTGCTGACTGCTTCTGCAATCGGTCGACGACGGCCTCTGCGTCTGTGTTCCTTGTTGGATAGAGCCAAAACAACTTCGAGAAAGCGTCTATTACTACTAAAATATAATTATATGCCTTTTTAGTAGGTCCCATCGGACCCACATGGTCGATATGAAATGTTCCTAGCGGCTTGTCTTCCTTATTTATCGGGTTCAAGTATCCCCTTTTTTTCCCCAGCCTTGGAATTGGTCACTAAACATTCTACTCAACCTTTTACTACTTTGGCAACTTTACTATTGAGTTGTGGTATATAGTATGACCTCTTCACCGCATCTTGCGTCCTCTTAACTGAGAAATGACCTTGCCTATGCGCCACTTTGATGATCTCTTCTTCCATTGCCTACGGTACTACTATGAGCTCCTTTAGTGGGTCTTTATACAAAACGCCGTGTTTAAAATAGAAATCTTCGTAGTCGTCCCTTTCCAGTACTCTACGAACAGCCCGTATCCAGTCATCCTGTTGTTGTGCCTGCTTTAACCGGTGTCGCAATGAATCTTCTAAAATTAAGCATGAGATCCTGCTCAGAGCGTCAACATGTCGCAACTTCGTGCCGCTACGGTGCCCAATTTCGTAATTGAAATCCTGTAGAAACATTGCCCAACGTGAAACTCTAAGTGGAACGTCCCTTTTCTTCATAGCCATGGTGAAAGCGATACAGTCAGTGACTATCTTGAACCTTATACCCAGCAAGTAGACTCTCCATTTATTGAGTGCCTCGATGACTGCCAGTACCTCCAACTCGTACGAATGATATTTCTCCTCGATCGGCTTTGTCTTACGGCTCATGTATTGAATCGGGTGGAACTCCTGGTCATCGTAGCCTTTCTACAGTAGAACCGCCCCGTACCCCAAACTACTGGTATCAGTATGTACTTCCGAAACCGCTTTTGGATTGTATAGCTTTAAGACTGGTGCACTTGTTAAAGCCAATTGAAGCTGCTTAAACGCTGCTTTCTGGTCGTCTTGAAGGACGAACTTAGTATCTCTTCTAAGCAGATCGGAAAGTGCTTTAGCAATCACGGAATAATTCTCAACAAACCTCCTGAAATACGATGTTAGTCCGAGAAAACGTTGTAGGGATTTTTTATCGTTGGGCAAAGGAAAGTTTTTAATTGCCTTTGTCTTTGCATCCCAAGGTTGAATTGTATTGTTAGAGGTGATATACCCGAGAAACTCTACCCTTCTTTTCAGGAACTGACACTTGTTCCACTTGACTAGCAGGCCACTTGCTTCTGACCTTTTTAACACCAACATCAGCTTCTTGATCCCTTCTAGTTCATCCTTCGAGGGAACTATCAGGACATCCATATAAGCTATCACCGTTCCATTTTCAATCAGATCTTTCAATACCGCAAAGACGAACCTTGAGAAAACTGAGAATTAGATATTTCAAACGGCACGTATCGGAGCTCATATTGACCATTATGAGTGACGAAAGAGGTATACTTCCTTGAACTTACTTCTACTGGGACATAGAAAAATCCGTTCGCAAGATAAAATGTTGAAAAAACATTAGCTCCTAGCAACTGTTCGATAACATCGTCAATCATCGGCATTGGGAAATTGTCACGGACAATTTTATCGTTTAATCGACGATAGTCACAGCAAAGACGTTTGCTGCCATCTTTCTTGCCGACAAGCACAACTGGCGACGCGTAGTTTAAATCACTGACCTGAATAATGCCTTCCGCTAGCCAATCAGCTACTTGATCATCCACTATCTTCCGATCTGCATAAGACATACGTCTTGGTCGCTCGTATACTGGATTGTCGTCGCTGAGCAAAATTTTCATCTCCACCGGTGAAATCCTTTTCTTCACAGGCTTGTAGACCATTATTAAATTCTCCACTGTTTCTGCTTCTGCTTTACCCAGATGCAAGAGATCCGTCCCGTGATGTACCTCTTCCTCCATTTTCTCTATTAGACAAAGATTTCCGAACTCTTCTCTCAACTCCACGATGTTGCTTGCTGGCTCTCGTTCGACAGGCTCCTCTACTACCGCATTACACTCATGTATCACCCTGTTCTGCGGGTGCACATACTTGACGCTCCTTGCGCCGCTCTGATTGTGATCTTCATCTTCACCTCGCATCTCTGTATGCCTACGTGGACGCTCATCCACCAATGGTTGCGTGTTAGGGCCCTCTTTCAGCTTCCTAGCCGCATCCTTCATACCTGCATAAAAGGCATCTAAATCTTCTACTTTCATTTGCGCAATTACCAGCCACTGCCTTGCACGCCACTGCACCGTCATCTGGACTTTCTTCGACTCGCCCTCTTCCCATCACCTGTCGGCCGCCTGCACGTTTCCTTTCACTGTGTTCGTCTAACTTTCCTCGAAATAGAGAACCTTCTTTCCTTTTAATTAGGTCAACATGTTTGAGGACATCATTGCCTATTACCAGTGAGTAGCTTAAATCGCGTTATCTCGTCTCGTGGAACGCTATATCTAACGAAACGCCGTCTATTGGCATGGGCATGGTAAAGTTGCCGATTGTTGTTATCGTGCTGTTACCAATGCCTACCAATTTCCGCCTCTCCTTGTTCAACTGTACATATAAATTTAAAAGCATCAATGTGTCGTAACGCATTAAACATAAATCTGAACTAGTGTCAATTAATGCCGAAACCGTTTGATTAGATGTGCTAAAACATATATCTTTAAAAATTAGACCGCTTTTTGTTACACCCATCATGTTTACCGAATTCTTTTCGAGCTTCGAATCTTTTTTTAATATATTTGCATTCGCTAGCACGATGACCTTCATTGCCGCATTTAAAACATATAAAACGCTTGCGCGGACAGTCCCGAGCAAAATGCGAACTGTCACCGCAATTAAAACAACGCTTACATATTGCACCAGAACTCGTTGAAACTTTTCCCATGGATGTTAGTTTTGCCTGTTTCGCGTTTGAAGACGACGGCCTATTTGGTCTCACCTTCTCATAGACCTTTATTTGCTCCTTTAGATCTTGTACACATGTCGCCTGATATAAATTTGATTTGTTGATTTTGGTGTTCTGGATCCCTTCGATGAAATATTCGATTAAGCTGGAGTCATCTAAATTAAGCGGTTTACCAATCTCCATCATGGCGTACAGGTATTCACGAAGATCTTCTCCTTGCCGCTGGCGACGATTACCAAGAGCACGATGTATCTCGATCAATGAAATATTTGTGCCAAATTCTCTACGCAGTGCTGATTTTAGTGAATCCCAACTTCTTATGCCGCTCTGACTTCGTAGGAAAAGCTTCGCTGCACTCCGTAACAATTGTTTGCCGTATATAAATCGTTTCATGTAGATCACAACACTGTACTGCTATTCCGTTATCTTCAAATTCTTCTATCCATTGTTCAAATGTTGGCTGTTCTGATCCGTTAAACTTCGTCAGTGAATCTTCAATATCACGAAGGGTAAATGTTGGACGTTCAGCCGTCGGTCTACGCATACCACGCCTATCTGCTACATCATCATATTCCGATTCTTCGCCGTCGCTAGCATTCAGGCCGAAATGTACGAATATTCTGTCTCGTAATGTCGCTTTACGTCCGCTTGTGTCCAACCCAAACCCTTCCAACTGTTCCCTCAACCCGTCTACCGTCAATACTAAAATTTGGTCTCGGTCCATGTCTTACAGAGTTTACAATTAATTATTTAGTAATAATAATAAAAAATTCGGTGTAATAAAAATGTAAGTAGGAAAAATTTCGATTATTAAAAAATGTTCGCATTAGTTTGCAACACTAGTGAATCTTCAATTTTAAAAATTAAATCAAAATTATTTTTAAATTAATTCACTTAGCGCTTAACAATTCAAAAAATAACGTTCAATAATATATAATACTAGCAAACCCGGCCCCCTTCGCTGGGCACACTAAAATAGAATAGATATGGTTTAGAACAGAAAATATATGGTTTTCATATTATTTATTTCTTTATTCTTTATTCAAGCGCTTTGGCATAAACAATATTTTTTGTTTTTCTATTTGTTTTTGAGTAAATATAAAATATAAATTGAAAATCAGGAAAAAAGAAGATTGTTTTTAAATTTCAAATCAACGTATATGAATAAACAATCGTCTTTTTTCCTGATCATCCAT
>JAYXIM010031693.1:0-10455 GCA_037575425.1 Anastrepha fraterculus | reverse complement strand
TGTTTTCAAGGACACCTAAGTTACAAAGTGTACAGGCGGTAGAAAGTACATCCTTAAAAGGTCTTTAAGTTAAAAAGACTTCCTTTTAAACTTTCCGAAAATTAAGCTAATAGTACAGCAGAAAAATTATCACTGAAATATTTAATATTTCCAAGTGCTAAAGCATACAAGGGAGGATGGTTCCATGTGTAGAGGAGGATGGTTCCATGTGTAGAAGTCCACGCAAGTGGGGAAAGTTACTGATCGCCATTCACTTGGGAATGGCCAGGACGATTCTTCTACATATGGTTCAAGCAGCTCACAACGTCCGGGATTAGCCCACGTATCCTCTGGTTAGCTTCCGAACACCCGTTCGGGAGTGAGCTAAAGTGAGAAGGCGAAGCATCCCAGCATAGCTGGTTGTGCGCTGGGTTTGGGACCCGCAACTTAAAAAACCCCCCAATGAAAACAGCAACAAAGCCTCGGATGAGAACTTCCAACACTGATGACGACCCCTGCAAACGAAATAAGGAATACGATTTGAGGGCATGCACCTGGAATGTCCGGTCCCTTAATGGGGAAGGTGCCTCTGCCCGGCTGGTTGATGTCCTCGTGAGAGTAAAGGCTGACATCACTGCCATCCAAGAGATGCGATGGACGGGGCAAGGTAAGAAAAACATAGGACCTTGCGACGTCTACTACAGCTGCCATGTAAAGGAGCGCAAATTCGGTGTCGGATTTGTTGTGGGAGAGAGACTTCGTCGCCAAGTACTGTCGTTCACTCCGGTGGACGAGCGTCTCGCAACAATCCGCATCAAAGCGCGATTTTTTAACATCTCGCTAATTTGCGCCCACGCCCCGACGGAAGAGAAGGACGATGCGACCAAGGATTCTTTCTATGAGCGCTTGGAACGTTCCTATGAGCGCTGCCCCCGCCACGACATAAAAATCGTGCTTGGCGACTTCAACGCCAGGGTGGGCAAGGAGGGAATTTTTGGTCCCACAGTCGGAAAATTCAGCCTACACAACGAAACATCCGGTAACGGACAGAGGCTGATCGACTTCGCCGGGGCCCGAAACATGGTAGTCTGCAGCACCAGATTCCAGCATAAAAAGATACACCAAGCTACCTGGCTGTCTCCTGATCGAAAAACGCGAAACCAGATCGATCATGTTGTGATAGATGGAAGACACGCTTCTAGTGTATTAGATGTACGTACGATCCGAGGAGCCAACATCGACTCGGATCATTACCTTGTTGCAGCCAAACTGCGCACACGCCTCTGTGCAGCAAAAAACGTACATCTACCTACGCAAAGAATGTTCGACATCGAAAAGCTGCAATCACAACAGACAGCCAGAAGATTCGCCACTCGACTCTCACTCCTGCTCTCGGAGAGCACTGCCCAACACACCGGCATGCGCGAGCAATGGAGCAACATTTCTCGTTCCCTACGTACCGCCGCCGAAGAAGAAATCGGATTCCGGCGAGCCCGAAAAAACAATTGGTACGACGAGGAATGTCATGCTGCCGCCGAAAGAAAAGATGCCGCCTATAGAGCCACGCTGCGATCGGGCGCAACGCGAGCCATGTGGGATCGCTACAGAGAGCTGAAAAAGGAAGAGAGACGTATTATCCGACAGAAGAAACGAGAGGCCGAAATACGTGAGTGCGAGGAGCTTGAGATGCTGGCCAATAGGAACAACGCCCGAAAATTTTACCAGAAAGTTCGGCGGCTTACAGAAGGTTTTAAGACCGGGGCGTTGTCCTGTAAGAACAAAGACGGCGATCTGGTGACTGACGTACAGAGCAATCTTAAATTATGGAGGGAACACTTCTCGAACCTGTTAAACGGTGACAGCTGCGCATGTCATAGAGAAAGTGAAGATCCCGATACCCCAATCGTTGACGACGGAATTGTCGTTCCGTTACCCGACCATGACGAGGTGAGAATAGCAATATCACGGCTAAAGAACAACAAAGCCGCGGGCGCCGACGGACTGCCGGCTGAGCTATTCAAACATGGCGGCGAGGAGCTGGTAAGGTGCATGCATCAGCTTCTATGCAAAATATGGTCGGATGAAAGCATGCCTGCCGATTGGAATTTAAGTGTGCTCTGCCCAATCCACAAGAAGGGCGATCCCGCAATTTGTGCCAATTACCGCGGGATTAGTCTTCTAAATATCGCCTATAAGGTTCTAGCGAGCGTATTGTGTGAAAGGCTGAAGCCCACCGTCAACCAACTGATTGGACCTTATCAGTGTGGCTTCAGACCTGGAAAGTCTACCATCGACCAAATATTCACAATACGCCAAATCTTGGAAAAGACCCATGAAAGGAGAATCGACACACACCATCTTTTCGTCGACTTCAAAGCTGCATTCGATAGTACGGAAAGGAGTTACCTGTATGCCGCTATGTCTGAATTTGGTATCCCCGCAAAACTAATACGGCTATGTAAGATGACGTTGCTCAACACCAGCAGCGCCGTCAGAATTGGGAAGGACCTCTCCGAGCCGTTTGATACCAAACGAGGTTTCAGACAGGGTGACTCACTGTCGTGTGACTTCTTTAACCTGATGTTGGAGAGCATCGTACGAGCCGCAGAACTTAATCGCTCAGGCGCAATTTTTTATAAGAGCGTACAATTGCTGGCGTATGCCGATGATATTGACATCATCGGCCTTAACAACCGCGCTGTTAGTTCTGCCTTCTCCAAACTGGATAAAGAGGCAAAGCGAATGGGTTTGGTGGTGAACGAGGACAAAACGAAGTACCTCCTGTCTTCAAACAAACAGTCGGCGCACTCGCGTATCGGCACCCACGTCACTGTTGACAGTTATAATTTTGAGGTTGTAAAAGACTTCGTGTATTTAGGAACCAGCATTAACACCGATAATAATGTCAGCCTTGAAATCCAACGTAGAATCTCTCTTGCCAACAAGTGCTACTTTGGACTAAGTAGGCAATTGAGCAGTAAAGTCCTCTCTCGACGAACAAAACTAACACTCTACAAGACTCTCATCATGCCCGTCCTAACGTATGGCGCAGAAGCTTGGACGATGACAACATCCGATGAAGCGACGCTTGGAGTGTTCGAGAGAAAGATTCTGCGTAAGATTTTTGGACCTTTGCACGTTGGCAACGGCGAATATCGTAGACGATGGAACGATGAGCTGTATGAGCTTTACGACGACATAGACATAGCGCAGCGAATAAAGATCCAGCGGCTTCGTTGGCTGGGTCATGTCGTCCGAATGGATACAAACGCTCCGGCTTTGAAAGTATTCGATGCGGTACCAGCTGGTGGTAGCAGAGGAAGAGGAAGGCCTCCTCTGCGTTGGAAAGATCAGGTGGAGAAGGACTTGGCTTCACTTGGTGTGTCCAATTGGCGCCGGTTAGCACGAGAAAGAAACGACTGGCGCGCTTTGTTAATCTCGGCCAAAATCGCGTAAGCGGTTATCGCGCCAATTAAGAAGAAGAAGAAAGCATACAAATCGTGTGATTCTGATTTACCAAAGTTGAAAGTTTTTTATTCTTAAGATTGTCTGAAAACGAAGGAATGAACGCAGACAAGGACTCAAAATTAAAAGCATTGAGAGGTTCCATATTTAATATCAGCGAGATATCCTTCCAGTTGCTCTCCCATTGAGCGCCGAGGTGTACAGTCTCCTCAGCAGAGATGCGCGGAAGCCTACGACTTAACAGAATAAAACACCGCCAGATCAAGTGCGTATATGCCCGGAGTGTATATAGATATTGAGGAAGCAAAATATTTTGATGTGAATCATATAACTCGGAGTATTTAGCAGCAAAAAAATATATATTTTTTTTCAATAAAGAAACATAGAAGTCTCTCAACTGAATAGTATTCGTCCACACCCCAAACTTGCACCACATAATATATTATCGACTTTGAACAGGCATCATAAATAAAGGTTGTCAAAAAAGTCTTGCGGTATTTCCGCAAGCTTGTCTTTGCAAGCGCGTAGTTCTAGTTGTATTCGTCGCATCGGTTCACGCTAGAGCTTTTTGGAAAGCTCTTTTCACGCGCTAACACGTGTTTGATTAATTGTTGTTTGCTTTTAGTCGTTCGTGAGTTATAGCGTCGCAAACATGGAGCAAAATAAAGAGAAAATACGGTATATTTTACAGTACTACTACGATAAAGGCAAAAATGCATCTCATGCTGGCAATAAAATTTGTGCAGTTTATGGACTCGATACAGTTTCCATTTTCACCGCACAACGATGGTTTTAATGTTTTCGTTCTGGTGCAGAGGTGATCGAAGATGCGCCACGGTCCGGAAGGCCTGTCATCGAAAATTGCGATAAAATCGCTGAATTGATCGAAAGAGACCGGCATAGTAGCAGCCGTAGCATCGGCCAAGAGCTGGGCATGAGTCATCAAACCGTTATAAACCATTTGAAGAAGCTTGGATTCAAAAAGAAGCTCGATGTATGGGTGCCACACGACTTGACGCAAAAAAACATGTTTGCCCGTATGGATGCATGCGAATCGCTTCTGAATCGCAACAAAATCGACCCGTTTTTGAAGCGGATGGTGACTGGCGATGAAAAGTGGGTAACTTACGACAACGTGAAGCGCAAACGGTCGTGGTCGAAATGCGGTGAAGCTGCCCAGACGGTGGCCAAGCCTGGATTGACGGCCAGGAAGGTTCTTCTGTGTGTTTGGTGGGATTGGCAGGGAATCATCCACTATGAGCTGCTCCCCTATGGCCAAACGCTCAATTCGGACCTGTACTGCCAACAACTGGACCGCTTGAATGCAGCACTCATGCAGAAGAGGCCATCTTTGATCAACAGCGGCCGAATTGTCTTCCATCAGGACAACGCCAGGCCACACACATCTTTGGTGAAGAAGCTCCGGGAGCTCGGATGGGAGGTTCTTTTGCATCCACCGTATTGAATTGAATGTCCGGATCTCGCACCAAGTGATTACCACCTATTTCTGTCCATGGCGAACGAGCTTGGTAGTCGGAAGTTGTCCACAAGAGAGTCCTGTGAAAATTGGCTCTCCGAGTTTTTTGACAATAGGGAAGCGAGCTTTTATAAGAGGGGCATTATGAAGTTGGCATCTCGTTGGGAACTCGTCATCGAACAAAACGGCGCATATTTGACTTAAATCGCATTATTATAACCAATTTTATAAACAATTGAAAATTCAATCAAAATACCGCAAGACTTTTTTGACAACCTTTATTTAGTTTATTTTAAATGTAGATTCGAGGATGATTAATATATTTAAGCCAAGTTTCATTGACATCGGTTGCATAGCTCGCTTTTATACAATATACATTTAGTACCAGTTCGTGTCAAAATTTAGCAGAACTCACTAGAGAATTCGCCTGGATGTGTTCATACCAAAAAAATGTGTTTTAGAAAATAAAAATATTGGAAATTGTTCAGAACTCATTGTCACCCTCACAAAGGTTAAAATTGAGGATGATGCAACAATGGCGAGGGGATTAGATTTTTTCAGCAGGTTTCTGTTTTACCAGTTACTTAGTCAATGTGGCCAAAACTAAGCTTTATCGCCCACAAAACTGTTTTCATAAAAGTTAAACCTCTTATAGAGCGTCACTATAGATTCACTGCTTCGAGAAACGCATTGATCGACGTTACCACGACAGTCGGTTCTACGTAACCGGATCGACCCGAATTTATATCCGGCCAAGGACTGTCACTTCAGCAGCATTCCTCGCACGGGGAATATTTATGCTGCTATAACAACAACAACAACGCATTGATCTGATACACGGTAATTTTCAAAACGTGTCAAAATGGTACATTCCCTTCGGCTTGAATCTCAGCTCCAATAAACATTCATTTAAGTCAACTTTGCGAAAAGACACAAGATGCCATCGGCTACTCAACTGAAACTAATTCAAATCAGCCTTAGCGTCGTAAATATGGCTTCATGAGCATTATTTTGAAAGAAGGGATAACACAACTCAACAGACAAAACACAAACTCTATAGTCCTCTGAGCATTCAAGAAAACCAAAGGGTATAGATATGACTTGAATCCCATTACTTGCTGCCGGATCTATACAGCGGTCATTAGAACTATTCTCGTAGTTGGGCGGCTGATATCAACCCTCTATCTAAGATAGCATCATATATGGTAATAGGGTATTTCAAAGACGCCACTAGATGTGGTTTAAAATAAAGCATCGAAAAATTTATATTCTTTCAGATTTCACTATTTGTATCCACAGTACGGTACTTAACAATTATACTACTGTGGGCAAAAAGTAAGGTGAATTTATTTGTCAAACATTGCGGGATTAAAATTTCGCTCCAGTTATTTTTTTCATGAGTTGGCAGCACTGTTAGTAACATCTGGGCCAACTTTCATGTGAATGTCATTATCAGTAATATATTTATGCTTGTGTTTACCAAACGACCAAGAGTGCATTTTTCGATTTTTACAATGTCTGATTTGATTGAGCAGAGAAGTGCCATCCAATTTTGTTTGCGGAATGAAATTTCGGCTGCGGAAACGTTTAGCATATTGCAGAAGGCATTTGGTGATTCGACCATGTCGCAGAAAAATGTTTATAAGTGGTACAAAGACTTCAAAGAGGGTCGAGAACGTGTTGATGACTTGGAGCGCTCCGGACGACCATCGACGTCAACAGATGACCAACACGTCAATAAAGTGAAAGAGTTAGTGCTCAAAAATCGTCGGTTGACTGTTAAAGACCTTACTGATATGATCGGAATATCAGAAGGATCTGTGAAAACCATTTTGAAAGACCATTTGGGCCTACGAAAAGTCAAATCTCGTTTGGTACCGAAAACTCTCAATTTCTTGGAAAAAAGTCGTCGCGTTGATGTGTGTGAAACAATGCTTTCAGACTATCAGGACAAGCTCAAATGCATAATTACGGGAGATGAGACTTGGATTTATGCTTACGACCCTGAAACAACCGACCAATCAAGCGAATATCGTGCTAAAGGCGAGGCCAGACCGAAAAGACCACGTCAAAGTCGTTCAAAAATAAAGGTCATCATGACAGTTGTTTTCGATTTTCCAAAAACTGTTAATAAGGAATATTATTTGAGCGTTATGTCGTTTACGTGAAGCAATTCGTCTAAAAAGACCAGAATTATGGGCCAACAACTCTTGGTTTTTGCATCACGATAATGCACCGTCTCACACTGCACTCGTTCTTCGTGACCATTTCGCCAAAAATTCCACGCATATCGTTCCGCAACCACCGTATTCGCCTGATTTGGCTCCGTGTGACTTCTGTCTATTCCCAAAACTCAAGAGACCACTCCGGGGAACGCGTTTCGAGTCGATTGAGGAGATAAAAGCTGAATCGAAGAAGGTGCTGATGGCTATACCGGAAATGGACTATTTGGCATGTTTCGGGGATTGGAAAAATCGTTGGCATAATTGTATTTCATCGAGAGGGGATTATTTTGAAAGGGATGAAATTGATTTACAAGAATAAATAAAGATTTTTCATTTTACAACCAAATACATCTTACTTTTTGCCCACAGAGTATATTGGTAGCTCTTTCCAAAATAAAACGTCTCTCTATAAATCCTCTGAGTTCGATCACTGGATTGCTAAGTAAAAGTCACAAACTAATGGCATTGTTTGTTTTACGTTTACACGTTCCCACGCTCAACTTAAGCTGAATTACTTTGTTCACATGCACCTCTGCCTATATACATGAGCTTATTAACTATCGTAGTCTCTAAATATGGCAACTTCTGTCTTGTCGTTCATGTTTTTGCTTTAGTATATCATTCGCTCAGTATGGCTAGAATTTTCACGAATATTCGTGATTTCTCACAATGTAATATAATATTTATATTTAATATATATTTTTATTGTATGCCACGTGAAAGTGGCATTGGGATGGCATGCACAAAATCAGTAATGATTTGAATATGAATTTTTATATACCCGCGCACACTTGTACACAAGGGTATTACAATTTTGTTCACGTAACGATAGTAAGCACCAACATAAACGAGTCGATATGGATATATCCAAAACGAAATGCTCAGAATGAGGAGAACAATCGAATTAGCCACGTCTGTCAATCGGTCTTTCCGATCAAGTGCACGATAACCAAAAATCAATAAATTTTAATAACACTTCGTGCACATATTACGCTTTATCCAATGTTGGTTGTTATAGAAAATGGGTGAAATCGATCAATAGACAAGCACACCTCTCATATAGTGGACATTTTAGAAAACGAAAGAAAATGTGATATCCGCATTAAAAATATAATAAAATTACCCATGTGCGTAAATCAATAACCACTTAATAAGCCTTGCTTCGAACTTGGTACACATGTTGCTTCTCACTACATTTAGATCCAAAATAAATATTTATTATTGAAATATATTGTGGAAAAAACCACACTCACAATGTACGGTTCAACCGAATTTTTAGCAAATGCAGCAAATGGAAGTCAAGGAAAAAAGGCCCGCCATTTCGGCGTTATTCAGGGCACGTGGTGGCAATATAGTAAGATCGCGAGCTTCACTAAGTTACCTGGTTTCAGCATTGAGCGTGAGTTTCGTCCCAAGAATATATGACTTAACCAGCGACCCACGAATTCTTCAATTTACGATTCGAAAACCCCATTCGGTTTAACGTCTGTACGACAAAATTCGTACGGTATTCAATCATCTTTGGTTTAAGATCATTTCCAAGCCACTTAAATGATAGCAAATAGCATACTGAGTAACTCGCAATGTGTCTGTTGGTATTTGCAGCGTTTGACTGACTACTTTATATAAAAAATTGAAATGTAGCAATAATACAATAGTACGCATTTTCTCGGATGACTCCAGGTCGATGCACGGTTCCGGTGTCTACGTGAAAACCCCCGGGGCAAAACTATGCTTTGCTCTTGGAATGTACGCAACTGTGTTTCAAGCAGAGGTTTATGCTATTCAAGAAGCAATGATCTTTGTTGTGGAAAACCGACAGAGAGGCAGATCTATATGTGTCTACAGCGACTGCATAACTGCGCCCATGGCCTTAGACAGCCCTCTAAGGAATTCAGGGGTAGTTGAGTTCTGTAAATGCAGCCTGAACTATGTCAGTAGACATAATAACCTCATGCTAACATAGGTCCCGTGACACGTGGGTATCGCGGGTTACGAGACCTCTAACTCTTTATGTAGGATAGGCTGTGAGGCCCACTTCTTCGACTGAGAGAGGCTGCAGACGGGCAAAACTCATGTTACCTGTCATGTTCGACCGACTGTCGCAAAGCCTCCTGTCATTAAGCAGAAGAGACTGTAGGCAGCTGGTTGGACTGGTGACGAGACACTTTTTATGGGCGAAGCACATGGAAAAAGCAGGCATCTCAGACAGATATGGAAAGGAGGATGAAACGGCGGACCACATTCTATGCGTCTGCTCGGCCTTCGCTCGAATCAGGCTTGAAGTCTTTGACACTGATATGTCAACAAGTGACCTCCTTGGTTCCTTGACTACTCAGATTTACAATTACTTAAGGTTGTCTGAGTGCGGTAGTTGCTAGTTTTTCCCGGGGAAAAAAAAAATAGTACAACGAATTGCTGGGAAATTTCGCATGAAACTTAGAAAACTCGCTATCGAAACCTAAAATTATTGGAAGAAATGTTTAGATTAATTACTCATTCCCTTTAAGCACGGATGGCAATATCCGCCGAATTGACAATTTGCTAACCCGAGAATTGACTAAGGATTGTTGCAATTACTGTGACTCTAGAAATGGACAGGGAATGTATAATTAGTGGTTCAGTGTAGCGTCTCAGTGTAATGTAACACAATCTACTTTATTCAACGGATCTTGCGCCATTCGACTTCTGCTAATTTCTACGGTAAAATTTGCATTAAAGGAGCAAAATTCGAGTCCATTCAAGCCGCGATACTCCTCAGTCGAAGATTTTTATTGGTAGCATTGCAGAGGAACTATAGAAAAATACATGGAAATTTGTAATTGGAAAAAAAATGAGTGCGCACTCACACTACTCGGCTTGCGAAGAATGCAGAAATTGATCACTATACCTTCGGTCTGAATCAGAATCTGAGTGTCTTATTCATGTTTTAAAATTTCGAAAAGAAGTTACGGGGATGAAGTGTTGCGAACCACAGTGAGATGAAGGCAGCCGTAAAAGAGAAATATTATATTATTTGCGACGTGAAAAATAAAAAAAGTGCAGACAACAAAAACGTATTTTTCATTTATAAAATTCTGCGAACCTATTAGCGGCAGCTCGTGCGCAAGCAGTTCTCTTTCCATTAGATAAATAAAATTTATTGAATTTAATAGTACTTCGTGATTATCGAGCATGAGTTGAATGGAGCACGAAACTTGCATTTATATAGATATAAATGACTCGAACATCAACAGCGCTAAATTCTTGCAAATGTTCTTGCCGTTTTGCTGATACTTCTTCGTGTACGTGTTCCGAACTTCTGCTCAA
>JAYXIM010031690.1:0-11069 GCA_037575425.1 Anastrepha fraterculus | reverse complement strand
TGCAAAAAGGTTATAAAAAAGCACCAAAATAGCAACAACAACGCATGTAATAAAAAACCACTGAAAGGTTAATGGTTTTCACGCCATTTCGGCGGCCTTTTTTGCACATAAAAACAGCATTTCATTCACTAGTCACATTCAAAGGTACATATTCTGTTTTTTTATTTATATTGAGTTTCCAACGTGACGAAAGGCAAATGGATAATAACAGCTGAGTAGGTGTCTCTTAATCTCCAATAACGGATTTTTCACCACACAGCAGGAAATTACCTTTAGCTTATTTTAATACAAGTTGCACATAAATACATATATGTATGTGTGCATGTATATATGCATATAGCTATAGGTATATAAGCAAAATGTAGTATGAAATCGCTAAAGGTGGAGTTATTTTCAGATTTGCCTTTTTATTTTTCTGAAACGTGGTGCCATAAAATTGTCGAATATCGTTGAATTGAATGCCTTTGTGGCTATTGTTGCTTTTTATGCTCTGTCGAAAAGGACAAAGGACACATGACCTCCAAACTGTCAATGCCGTTTTTGTGTTCCATGCAATCATAGCCACTCCTATACCTGAAAATTTAAGGGTGGTTGATAAAGGTTTGCACATAAAGTTGTCAATAAGGGCACAAGGGGTATTTACAAGTTTTTTTTGTTAAAAAAAAATCAACCGTTTCGTCATTAAACTTTAAATTAGCCCGAGAAATTACATAGAGTTTTTTTAACTAACGTTATAGCGTTTATTCTTCATATTAAGGCTTTTGGGCTTTGTTAAATTTTTGAATATCTAAACTATTAAATTGATCTCCAACTCAATCCCTCTATATTTCGATTATTGGGTTCGAGCATGTGATTTGATGCCACAGCTACACGCAACAGTATTAGTCGGTCAATAAAGACAAATGGTATTTATGCTGGTGACTATAGACCTATCAGCATACTGCCCGTATTTTCCAAAGTTTGCGACAACTTGATGGCCACGCAAATTTCATCATTTGTACAGAACAATCGTCTACTCTCTCCACTACAATCTGGCTTCAAACAAAGTCACAGTTGATCGACTGTAATGGTTAAAATACTGGACGACATTAGAATTAGTTTTGACAACGGAGACTTGACTCTACTTTGTTTACTTGACTTTTCTAAAGCATTTGACTCAGTGAATCACAAATTATTATGTTTGAAGCTTAAACACTATTTCGGCTTCAAAGACAGTGCGGTGAAGCTCATGGCCAGCTACCTTAGTGACAGAACGCAGAAGGTCAAGACCAGTAAATTAACATCTCAGTCTAGATATGTACAAACTGGTGTTCCGCAAGGGTCTATCCCTGGTCCACTTTTATTCAGTCTTTTTGTCAATGATGTTTTTACCGTTTGTCAGTTCGTGAATGTCCATGCGTATGCTGATGATATACAATTGTACTTGTCCAGTCGTATTGGTCTCGTTGAAGATTTATGTTTCAAAATAAACAGTGATTTGTCTGCTATTTCTGTATGGGCTAATGAAAACTCTTTATGTCTGAACGCGTCAAAGTCATATGTCTTACCTATATGTATATTAATAGTGTTGTGCATGTTGACAATATCCCTAAATTGTGGAAAGGTACAAGTTCCCTTACTTTTATGCATAAGGTAAAAAATTTGGGGTTTATTCTTAACACAAAACTTACCTGTGCTGACCATATAAATAGGGTTGTGGGGAATATTTACGCTACATTGCGAAAGCTGAGAGTCTCTGCAACATTCACGCCAGAGAAAACGAGGCGCAAATTAGTTCTCCAGCTAATTATGCCTCTCATTACCTACTCTAAGGTGGTATACAGCAGACTCGACTCCACATCTTGCCATAAACTTAATGTGGCATTTAATAACGCCATGCGGTATGTATATGGGATTGGCAGACATGACCATATCTCTCCCTTCAGATCAAGGTTACTACGTTGTTGCCTTAATAGTTATTAATCTGCTAGGAATTGCATATTTTTGTGCAAACTTATATTATTCAGGTCTCCTCCCTATCTGACAGACAAGTTGATACCAGTCAGGCCTCGCAGGCACAACAAATTCATTGTTCCAAAATTTAATTACCTACCATCATCTAGATTATTTTTCATTAACGCTAGTGTGGAACTCAATACCCGACACTGTGAAGGCTGGACTTAACAGATTTAACTTCAGGGCACAAGTCTATAATTATTTTAAAAGTGTTTGATTGCATTAAAGTAGCGCATTAAATTTCCCTCTACATTCTCTAATTACTCGTACTACTTTTGTTTTTTTCTTTTCTAAATCCTTCTTTTCTCTTCCTACTGCTTCTTTTCTTCTTATTATTATAGTTAAGTTAAATATATTGGATTGATTTGTAAATGAACTGGTATAAAATTTAGATTAAGAAACTTGTATGTTAAAAACATTTCAGTTATTTATACAATAATATTGTTGAAGTACTATTAAAAGACATTAGTCTTACTATGTACTATTTATATAAACAAATAAATAAATAAATAAAATAAACCTTTGCTACTCTAAGGACTCCAAGGACTTATACTCCAGCAGGTACAAAATGCACAAGCGGATACAAATTGGATATATTACAATTGTGGATTTACGAGAGAGAAATTCATCTGTCCTCTAGGAATTTTTTCGCTTGCCGCTGATAGATGATCAGCCATTTCATTTCCGTCATATCCTTCATGTCCAGGAACCCAAACTAATAATGATGTGTTGTAGCTCTAAGATACTAAGAAGGTTTATATATCATTTTTAAGGTGATTGCAGTTGATAGAAGGTATTTCAAAGCCGCCTGGGTGTCTGAAAGTATGTAAATGAGGGTTCCTCCCATTGTATTTCTGTTGGAAGATTGTTTGGTAAAAACCCCCTGGAATCGATTTTTTGAATTTATCCCCATTGATTAACGCTCTTTTTCTACCATTTTCTAATTTCGATTCATTGGTTAATCACATCTTGAAGCCAGGTTTGATGCCGATAGAATTATTTTTCCAGGCCGTACGAAGTGCTCAAGACCACGTATATATGTAAGTAACAAGGCTTGTATTTTCAAATATGTATTATAATAGCCGTGATGCAGAGACACTTATCCTCAGATGACTCTTCAAGTACGCATGCACAAGCGGTTGCACTGGTCAATGCGTTTTGTTCGGTGGAGAACTAAAACTTCTTCAGCATGATAAAATTTGAGCTGGTACCGTGACTGACGATGAGTTGAATCATTTTCTACGCATATAGATAGGTAGGTGGGTGAAGTGGTTGAATTGCCGTTCTGGCACTCCTCCCTATGAGACCTCCAATAGGCAGATATCTACAGCCAGCCAAAGCTGTTGATATAATGGAGGAGATTGATTGGATTTAGGTTGGCGCTCCGCCCCATGCTATCGAAGAAAGAAGCGCCCAGGAACCTTAGTCGTCTAGCTGCCAAGCCCAGGCATTTACAGAGAAAATGCTCTACAGTCTCTTTCTCTGAAAGATTTCCACAGCTTCTGCAATGCGGGTTAAACGGTAACTCCAGCTTTTCTGCGTGTGTGCCGATCGTCCAGTGACCGGTAAACCCAACTACGAGTTTGGAAATTGAATGGCGAGGAGTCCAAAGGACTTTCTAAGTCCTTCGTATATCGCATTGGAGCCAAAGGGTTTTCGACATAGCACATGAAGAAGTGGAGCTCTATCTTTCTGCACTTTCCTGAGAAATAATTTGTGCAGTCCTCTTTTACAACTGAGGTCTCTGAGGCTTCTTCCTGGAAAACTCATCAGCAATTTCAGTTCCCTCTATGTTCCTATGTCCTGGAACCCAGATCAGAGAAATGCTACCTGCACACCCAAGAGATTTGATATCCTCCTTGCAGGAGTTTTTTAATTTCGTTCTGCACCATGGCGTCTGCACCTTAAAATGTTAATATTCCCTCCGCTCCCGCGTTCCCTAAGCATTTCGCATGCATGCAGGATTGCAAAGACTTCTGTTTGTAAAACACTGGTAGTGCTCGGCAGTTTAAAGGAGATAGATAAATTGGCTGATTTAGAGAAAACCCCTGTTACGCCTCCCGATTCCATCTTGCAACCGTCATAGATATTTCATACAAAAGTTTCCGGAGATGCAGAGTAAAAGGAGGCTTCCACCGGCAGTAGACAGTGACAAACTGAATATGGAAACTAATTCTTATTTCACTTGATTGGAAAGTGCCATGAAAACGCTATGAACGCTTAAGAAGAGATCGTGAATCTATCGAAGCCAACGATAGTAGAGGCAGGCCGACATCGACATAAAAATTGATGAAAACATCAATAAAGTGAAAGAAATGTTGATCAATAGCCACAAATTCACTATCAGAAGGCTGGCAGAGGAATTTAGCATTGCTTATGGATCCGTTGTATCCGTGCATTGTAGCTGATTTGGGTTTGCGTGTTGCTATAAAGTTGGTCCCAAACGACCTGAATTTCAGAAAAAATTGGGAACGCGTTGATATCGCCAAAGATATGACCCCCAAGGCTCAGTACGATACATACTGGGGACGAGACGAGAGCTTATGAGTACGACAAGCAATCCAGGTATCAGGCGAATGAGTGGAGAGCTCCGGATAAATTAATACCAAAAAAACTACTTTGCTTTCCGTAAAAAAAGAGAGCAATTCTCACGAAACGAATACAATCCAACAACCATCAAATTTACCTCATGCGGATCGCATCAGAGCCGGGCCTGTAAGGAAAATAGAGTTCCAGAAATGTTTCGAGAGTTGGATCAAACGCTCAATAAGTGTGTTGCAGTTTATGGGGAGTACTTGGAAGGCGATAATATCACTTTTGAGGGATAAACTTGCATTTTGAATTATCTGAACATATTCGGGGAACTTTTTGGACAAAGTGGTAAAAATGTTGAAGGTATGATGACATGGATCCAAAAGCACATCCGAAATTGTAAACGTAATGAAATGATTAATAATTTGTTCGTCATTTTTATTTTAAAGAAAAACAAAAGGATTGGTTACTTTTATTTATGGGTTACGGCGCGTTATATACCGTTTTTTATAATGATAATTCGCTATTTGCCGTGCATATAAAAGCACAAAAACTATTTTCGCTTGCGGGCTCAAGCGCTGGGTATGCCTGCTTCAGATCCTATTCGCAATGCACTGTTTCATGGATTTTAGCATAGTAAATTGTGCGTTAGCATAATATAACCCCAATATTCTTTAATGAAGGGAAAATCTACGAAAATTCTGAGCAAAATTCAATCGATGGTAGAGGTGGAGTTAAGAAATGTACGGCAGTTTTGTTTACTTCTAGTAGTGGGGTGGCCTTTCTCTTTACCGAGAGTGAGAAAACGTCTGAGGCAATAAGCTAATTTTTTCTAGTTATCTAAAGGATGGCTCAGGCAAAGAGCAAAGGATTCATCAACAGAATGGGTTTCAGGGAATCAAAATCAATCAGGGAAATAAAGTCGAAAATGGACTTGTCAAGAAAGTCAGAGTTCTTCAACGCACGAGTCTACCAAATAAGCTGAGAAAGTAATTTGGGCGAACACCAGTCTCAGATAAGGTTATGAATGAATACAGAGGGACTCAATTAGTTTTGGAGGCCCATTGCAATACCGCTAGTTCGGGCTCAAGCTCCCCCTTTAATTGTGGTCAAACCATTTCATTTCTCTAATAAACGATGGAATACTGTGGTTAGCTGTTGATTTTAAGGATGAAGAATATGGGCAACGATGTTGCATTCTAACAGATATGAAAACAGCAGCACAAAAAGTGTTCAACGCCCTCCACCTCCTTCTCGTTCCTGCAGTCTGGTTTTTCCCTTGCACCAAATTAATCACACAGATAATGTTTTGTCAGTCCTGCCAGAAAATATTTTCCATATAACTGTATCCCCTGTAGCTATAGTCTATATAAATATTTCTTTGCTTCTGTTTTTCGTTTTTGCTAGTTAAGCTGGACTGTACTTGTGTGGAACTCATTACTACCTGCGTTAATTGGTGCCGTAAAGCAATCTCTGGTTTTATGAACTGGCAAGGGCTTTAAATGTATGTACGTATATGTGTTTACATACAAACTCCCTGAGTCACTTGCACATGTTTGAATGCGTGCACTATTTGTGTGACTTTTTGTACCCTTCGCCGCGAAAGTTTTATTTTTACGCTTGGCTGCGGTGCACAGTTGCGCAGCCGAAAAGCTAAGAAAAAACACATTCAAAGTGAAACATTTTGCAGCAGTATATTAAAAAATAAATCCACCTTCCTACAACCAGATTGTCTGTGGCGCCGTGCTGGGAAACATTTATTTCACTTGCTTTTTTCTGTAAAATGAAAAATACTTAGTTTCTTTTTATTTGAGGTTCTTTCGAGTGAAAATGGAACAAAAAAAAAAAAAACGTGGAATCAAAGAAGACTGCTATCTGTGCTTGAAGAGAACAATGTTTGAGATAAAGAAGATTCCCTAGCGGTAAGTGGCCACAGCCGCAGCCGAGCTTCAATTGCCTTCAGTGTTATCCTTGGCCAACGTTTTGCCCGCACTGATTACAATTCTTTACACGCCTTGTGCTTTTACTGCACCATGTCTTTGCATTTTACTCTTCCTATTCACTTAGTTATGTACTTCAGGTGCTTATATTGTATGTTAAAGTATTTGCTGAGAATTGTGCGGCTCTACCGCATTGAATCAAATGCGAAGAAGACTTTTACATCTGTATCAGATTAAACACAAAGTGCCTGTAAAATCTGCAGTAGAGTTTAAAATCTTGTAACATATAATACAACTAATTTCACACTTGGAAGAACGTGAAGTAAAGTGGGAGCGTATAGCCATTTTCCGACTTAATTGAACAGTGTCTTTTAGCTGGTTTTGATCGCCAATGGTGTGCTTTTGACGCTAAAGTTATTTAAACAGTTTTCTGAAAAATTGAAATGACAAAACAAAACTGCCCTCAGCCATGTTGAAAAATGTACACGGAACACTTCTATGCCGAGATATACAAAAAAAAATTCGTTCATTAGTTATATGGAAAAAAATAGGCAACACTGCCAAAAATGCGAATTCTTAGCAGCTCCAAACATTCACTTAATTGTATTAAAAGTTATTAAGCTGTAAGCCTGCACACGAATCATCTTTCTAAAAATTGTAACTAAAAACGTGGAGTTTTGATGGAAAGTTTGTGAATTTTTTTCCAATTTTTGTGTAAAGTTTGAAACTTTAATTTGAGCAGATTTTTTTAGACAATGAGCAATACTTTTGTAATAAAATATTGAACATTTATAAGTACAAAAAAATGTAAAACCTATACGCTTTTTATGTTTGGTAAATTTTTGTATGACATAGAAGGTTCACATATATACGCCGTGCATCAATCATTTACAGCTCATTGAAAGTAGTATATTTTCATATAATCTTATATATGCAATGGCAAAGTAGTCGCTTAAAATGCTATTAAGCCTTTGTGATCAGGCTTTCTCGGATGGGAGCACCAGCTAGTCCGAGCTTATTTAGCTTTTCGGGGTTATTTTTCCTTTAGTGACTTAAAGCGAATACATGGATGTTAGAATTCGTTTCTCAGTCATCGACTAGCACTCTTGGCATTCGGTTGTGTTTCTTTTCCTCGCAGTCTAGAGATTACAATCTGAGTTCAACGCAGTGTTTTTATTTTTTTTCTATTTTCTAATTATTCATCTCTTTTCGTGCACTGGTTTGTTTATTTGTTTACGATTTTATATTGTTTGCCACCTTGCGGACTTCGGTAAGAAATAATGCTTCCCCCTCTCGGGAATAACCGGTTTGTCGTGCTTTCGGCAAGCTCTCAACGCAAAACAAAGAAAGCACAAATAATTACTAAGGAGTTGTTTCCAGCACTGCCGGCAGTGATAGAAGAAAACCCCAAATACTAAATTGCAAGTGCACTTGATACATCCAAACCCCTCAGCAAATATTCTTGCTTTGCTATTCACAACGCACTTAAAAATGTAAGTACCGACATTTTAAACATTTCAGATCTAAGAGACGGAAATTTACTTCTGTTTGTTAAAAATATGAATATAGCAAACAAATTTCTGCAAACTAAAGCCCTTCTTGGCATCTGCCCAGTTAGGTTTGAACTTCATAACAACCGTAACTCTACTAATGGCACTATATTTGCACCGTGTTTAAATAACGTCTCTGAAAGTGAAATAGTTGACAATTTAAAGGATCAAGCAGTTACTTCTGTATACAAATTTCTTAAATACGTTGACGGCAAATCCGCCACTTCTGAAGTCATTCCATTAACCTTTGATCTCTACCACTTGCCTGAGAAAATTGAAGTGTCATGGTATACAACAAAAGTAAAACAGTAACAGTCCTAATCGCATCCAGATATTTATATTTCCTCTTCCTCTATAGCCCTAAAACTAGAATCCAAAACGTTGAGTGATACACAATAGTGATCACTACCCTATTATTACATCTCTCTCCATGCCACAATTTTACAGAGTTAAACCTAAACCTAAATTTATAACAGAAAGAGCTGATTGGGAAACTCTCTGTTCTAACATAATACACCTATCAAGTAAAAAACCTGAATCACATAATGTAAACAAAGAAGCTTTAACTATCAAGTCCTTCATAAGTTCAGCGGCATATATTTCTAACCCACAGACTTGCACCCAAAAGTTCTCTGCGAAACTTCCATATTGGTCAAATTTGCTCTCCATTCTGAGGAAAACTAAACAATCGTCTTGGGCGGAGTACAAGCGAACTAGGTCTGACGAGAATCTTGTAAAATACAAAAAAGCCAAGGCATGCTTCAGGCGCGAATTAAAAGCATCGAAAAGACAAGCTCTAGAAACTCTTACTGCCAGCATAACACCCACCTCTAGCCCAAAACAGATCTGGTCAGATAAAAATTTGTCTCACTTCTTCCTGTCAGCGGAACTACATCCCTTTTATACACTCGCCAGAAGGCCCAATATATTCCCCCAAGGAAATCGCCGACAAACTTGCAATAACTTGGTCAAACTATATACATAGTTCAAACTTTCATCCAGATTTTAGCTGTAAAAAGTCAAGTATAGTACCAAAATGTTATCACAAGTCCTCACCCTCCTACGAAGCTCTCTGTTTAGAATCTCGCATAACTTTAGAAGAATTTAACTTAACTCTTCCTTCGTTGTCAGGTAAAACACCAGGTTCTGATAGAATAACGTTCAATATCTTAAAAAAATTGCCATTCGCCTTAAGATCGCGCTTTGTTAATTTGTACAATTCGATATTAGAACAAGGAGCATTTCAACAATCATGGAAAATTGCTGCAATAATCCCGATTCCCAAATCAAATAATGAGGGAGTTTCATTTCCAATTTCAGGCCTATATCCCTGTTACCTTGCATCTCGAAAGTTTTGGAGAAGATCATTGCTCGTCGTCTTGTATGGTATGCCCAGCAAAATAACCGCTTAAGGGGGTCTTCTGGTCTCGAGGCCCTGAAATGAAGGGTTTTTTTGGGGATTGATTGTGACAAATCCTGTGAATATTTAAAAAAAAAAATTTTTTTATTTTAAAGGTACATGTCTTGGCTTTTAAAAAATGGTTTTGACTTTGAAAAAAATTAACACCCGCGACCTTGAAATGGCGCTGAAGACGTCCACCTCCAAACGAAACAGGTCTCCATTTTGGTCACGGTTTTTCCACCTGGGTAATCAGAAATCAAAAATTAGATATGCGTTGTCTTCAGAGTTGCCCTGGTTAAGTTTTCCCGTGACAGATTTTTTTTTTTAATTTTTTTCAAAAGTTATGCAACAATTTGCAAAAAAAATTTTTTTTTGCTCATTTTTTGAACTTTAAAAGGTTATAAAAATGGAATGAAAAAAAATTTCAAAAATCGTACACGGGGAAACTTAGCGGTAAGTTTTCCGAACCTTTTAAGACCAAAACCATTGAAATCGGAGTATAACTACTATGAAAAGTGTGACCAAAATGCTTAAAAAACACGATTTTCGGGGAAACGCGTTTAAAGATAAAGTTTATGATAAAACTTGAGGAGGAGGGTACACTTCGGTGCCCAGAAAAATGTGAAAAAATGCTATTTTCAAAAAATCCTTTCTGTGGCGTATTCTCGCATACACATACAACAAAATTATGCAAAAAAAAAAAATCGATTTTTTTTTCGCTGGAGACCAGAAGACCCCCTTAAGTCCAAATCAGTTTGCATTCCAGAAAAACTTAGGCGTTTTTATCCACTGGTTATCTTTGAAAACTTTGCCTCAACAGCCTTAGCAAACAGAAATCATGTTTCATATAGACTTTGAAAATAATATAGACTATGACAGAATTGGCTCGCACGTTGTCTTGGAAGAGCTTAGTCGCTGGAAAGTCGAAGAAAAAATATACAAAGTCATAAGAGCATACTTATGTAATCGCAAATTCTTCGTGCGTGTAAACAAAGAGGAGTCTAACATTCTCCCACGGAACATTCTAACATTCTTTCAACGGAATACCCCAAGGGTTACCTCTTTCTGTAATCTTGTTCATAATAGCGTTCAACAAAGAAGTCAGCTCTATCTTATCCTGAAACGCAAATATCGAACACTTTGCTTATGCAGGCGACGTGCTGATTTTCTCTAAAACTTCCGATTTAACAACTGTCAAAAACTCATTCACTGACATCCTCTCTAAACTCGAACTTTGGTCAAAATCATCAGGAGCAAGTATGTCTGTTAACAAAAGCTCCACTTTGCACATTTGCCGTAAACAAAAGAGTACTTTCCCCTCAATATCCTTTTCTAACGTCACACTTCCTGACACTAACATCCTAAAAGTACTCGGTATTATATTTGATAACAAATTAACTTTTAAGCATCATTGTGAACATATTAGAATAAGCTTATTATTAAGACTAAATATAATCAAGTACTTGTCTTCAAAACACTGTCTAGTTCATACACAAACGTTGGTAAATACAACTAGAGCTTTGATGTTATCTAAGATAGACTGCGGACTAGCTATTTACGGACATTGCGCATACACCCATCTGAAACGCCTTACACGCAGCAGCTAGAAGAAACATTAGAGCCTTTCCTACTACTCCCATTTATGCCATC